>BQNB010020923.1:0-64886 GCA_026074375.1 Tanacetum coccineum | reverse complement strand
TCTTGGGACTGAGCTTTTAATTCCTTTAATTCAAACAATTGATCAAAACTTGGAGCACTTTGATTTGAAACAAAATTGTCGTTTTGAAAGTTTTCCTGATTATGTTGAGTATCAACTTCTAAAGAGATGCAATGTTTCTCAAGAGTGGTAAAACTTTTGAACAGTTTATCGTAAATCTCTTTTTCAATGAAATCCTTCTTGTTGAGAAGCTCAGTCTCAAGTTTGAGACACTTTTCACATTCATGCACATTCACAGAAGCAATATTCACAAACGAATTCACAAGTATGTTCACAATATCTTTGCTTATTACTTGTTTCAAGAGTCGTTCGTTTTCGTTCAAAACTTGATTCATTTTAACTTCAAATGTTTTGGTAGCCTGCACAACTTGATTAATCATATTATTATTCACATTAACATGATTGTGTACCTCAGAAAGAGCATCTGATCCATAATGAGATAAATTTTCAATGAGAGCAACTTTGGCAGTGTTAAGTTCATCACAATCAGAGTCATATGCATTCAAATCATTAGCTTGATAAGCAGCATTGTGAGTAATGACTGTCTGTATGGCTTGACCTTCTGGAATTCCTGGATCTGCCAAGAATGCTAGTTCCTCCTCATGTAGAATTTGACCACTTGCTTGAGCTTGTACCAACAACACTTTATCCTTAAACCATGAATCATCATGTTTCCTCTATGGTTTAGTGCACTGTTTGGACATGTGGCCTTCCCCTTTGCAGTTGTAGAAAATAACAGTCCTTTGTTTCCCAGAATTGCTTCCACTTTCTCCTGGAGTGTATGTCCTTGTAGTACCCGCAGTTAAAGAAGTTTGTCTCCCCTGAATTGGTTGTAAAGTTACTCTTCCATTATTAATGGTAGTTTTTTTCCTAGGGTTTGACGAATTCCTCAGCTGATTATTAGTAGTAGGATAGCGGGAAGTAACAACGGCAGTCAAGAAAGACATCATGTGATTTATGGCATCAATAGGATCATCACCTTTCTGGAACACTGGTACAATTAAACCCTAGTCTGATTGGGAAAATTCAGATTGTTGGTTAACTGAGGGAGCATATTCCAATTGAGGGATTGATGATGATGGAGAATAAACGTTGTGGTGAATTGATGATTGATACTCATTTGATGGATAAGTGATTGAAAGAGGTGTTGATGATTGATGAGTTAAGTTTTGTTGAGATTGATAAGGTGATCCATACTGTGGAGACTGATATGGTGAAACTTGTTGTTGAAATTAAGTGTTTTGGTAAGAGTTTTGATGAGTTTGATAAGGGGACTGGGTCATCTGATGGGTTGCAACCAAAGCAAGCGGATCTGAGTTGCGTTCTTTCATTAAACGAACCTCATTTGCATGAAATTCATGTTGTCCCAAATAAGCATGAAGCTGATCAATGTTAGTAGTATGCAAATCCCGAACCAGTTTAACATCTGTCATTAATTTGCTCCATTCAGGAGGAAGAGTATTCAAAAATTTGGTGTTCACTTGAAATTGTTCCAGTTTCATATTGTAGATGTTCATGTCATTGAGGAGCAGTGAAAATCTCAAGTAGAACTCACGTAGTGTTTCCCCCTTCTTATAAGCAAACTTATCGAATTCATCATAAAGCTTACACTCCCTTTCTTGATTCGTCAATGAAGTTCCTTGCATGAGAAGTTGAATTCTTTCCCAAATTTCCTTGGCGACTTTATGATTGCTAACCAATGCATAGACCTCGGGTGGTAGTCCTTGTAGAATGATATTTGTTGCCTTGATATCACAATCAGCTTGAATTGCTTCCGTAGCAGATAACTCAGAATATTTCTTTGGTCTTGTCTCTCTATTTTCCTTAGTTAAAGACCAAATGAGTGGACCATTTTCAACGGATTCAAGGATTATTCGTCCATGTTGTCTATTCAACATGTATAGCTCTATTCTGATTTTCCAAGAATCATACATATCTTTTTCCAACATAGGTGGACTATTGTCAGCACCAGAAATAATCGCTTTATCAGCAAGAGTCATCATTGAGAAATTTGTATATTAAAAGATTGTCGTTTGATCGAACAGTGGTAGAAAGAAATTGTGTTTGATTAAGGTGTATTTTAAGTGTTTGAATTCTTGAAACTACACGGGATTTTACAATTCTTGACAAAACCGAAAAAACAAGTTAATGTATCACGGGATTTTACAAGTCAAAGATATAAACCGTATAATTTAGAAGTTTGAGTTGTTCGGTTTCAATTAAACTTCAACTAGATTGGTTCCAACTGAAAGTCAATTAGATCGGTTCCAACTAAAATCAACTAGATCGGTTCCAACTAAAATTAACTAGATCGGTTCCAACTGAAATCAACTAGATCGGTTCCAACAAAAAACAACTAGATCGGTTTCAACTGATCGGTTCCAACTGAAATCAACTAGATCGGTTCCAACTAAAAATAACTAGATCGGTTCCAACTGATATAAACTAGATCGGTTTCAACTAAAATAAACTAGATCGGTTCCAACTGAAATCAACTAGATCAGTTCCAACTAAAAACAACTAGATTGGTTCCAACTGATATAAACTAGATCGGTTTCAACTGAAATAAACTAGATCGGTTCCAACTGAAAACAACTAGATCGGTTCCAACTGATATAAACTAGATCGGTTCCAACAAAAACAACTAGATCGGTTTCAACTAAAATAAACTAGATCGGTTCTAACTGCTCGAAACCCACTTTTTCAAAACTCAAAAAGACACGTTTTTGACGATTGTTTTCCGAAAATTTTTGTACCAAAAGTGTTACTAAGCCTAAAGGGACAAGAAAAATGACAACTTTAAGGTTTTTAAACCGAAAAATTTAAAATCAAGATTTTGACCTTTATAAAGCTAATGAACACAAAAGACACAAAACAAGAGATTTTTTTTCAATGAATCTAAGCACACACACCTATATCCAAAGATACTTGATCAAAGCTACCTATGTAGATGATCTTTTAGTGTGGAATATAAGCTTAGAAAATAAGAAAAAATCAAAAAAATTGCGTGTAACTTAAGTAAAACTACACGAACAAAAAACAAACACAATATCTAAACACGTCACTCTATGGCTCTTGATACCAATTGAAGAATAATCATATAGCATACATAGAAAGATGAGGAAAGTTGTTTAGTGAGAGAAAGAGGGTTGGATGAACACTTAGAGAAAGAAAGTAAATTTGTAATATTATGTGTGAAAAATGAACAGCCAACCACCTCTCCAAGGCATGGAGAGGTGTTAATATACTTACAATGAACAAGTGGGTTTGGTCTTGCATGGGTTTATTCATGTGCCTTTGCTAACTAACTATGTAAGTTTCTAAAAATTACTTAACGAGCTAACGACTGTTATCTATGGAAGCGACTGACACTTTCGTGTTCCTAACAAAATCTAAACGCATTAAATGTAAAATTATTTTGAAACAAGTATTTAGTGAGTTGTATTTCCATTTCTCCCCCTTTTGTAGAATCAAAAAGGCTTCGTCGATGAATATGCGTAAAATTGACGGAATAAACACTCCCCTTGATGTGTGCTCCCCCTCATTCGAGAGCACCAAGGAATCGAGCTATGGTAACTTTGCTACAAAAACGAGTTAGAGGAACAAAACCAATGTTTCTAACATATAGCAATGTCAAAAAAAATTAAACATGGTAACAATAGATTTACCCAACCATCACAAACATCAACCAATTAAACTCAACTATATATGCATATAGGAGATAACTAACTAATTTTCCAATTGCATATCTAAAAACATAGAATAAAAGTTCATTCATTCAACATAAAAATTATGTGTAACATATAATCATACAACTAGCATGCATTAAAAGAAAATATTATGCTTAAGGCATAATACATTACACACAAATAAAAACTATAAAGGTCCTAATTTTCGTCGATTGCCATAGAAAACCATTGGACTTGCTTGCAAAAGGAGTGGGTTGGACATTTATTTGAAAGCGAGAAAAGGTAAGCATGTGACATGCTTAGTTGGTTGTTGGTGGAGAGTTTGGAGCTGAGGTGGTTGTTGGAGGATAGTCTCGTTGAACCTGCAGTGGTGGTTGTGGTCGAGTAAGAAGAAATTCAATCCAATTTATATCTTCACTCAAGGTTAGGAATTGTTTTTGGGTAAAGATGCAACAAGGACAATAACCAACATGTTGTTCAACTTGATGAGGGAGTGTTACGTTGTGAAAGGTACATAGCTAGAAGGTTTGATAAGTCTTGGAGTTGATTAATGTAATCAATGAGCATTTCTCTACTTGGAGATGGAGGTGGTGGTGGTTGAGTTTGGTTGTCACCTTGAAGTGAAGGAGGAGTTTGAGCATGAAGCACACTAGCAACATGTGAATTGAGTAAGTGAGGAAATAAGGGTTGTGTGAGTTGAGTTTGTGACAACCGTCAAAAATCCAAGCTAACAACTGTTAGTGTTGTGTACCATTCATGACATATTTCAATTCCATTAATTTTAATTTATAAATTATTTGGGTCATTTTGTGCATAACTTCCTAAGAAAATGTCTTAACGACTAACGATATGCTCATAGGTCATTAAAACAATGTTAATAATCATAAATAAACATAATAGATTCACTTTTATGAACTTAGGTCACTTCGTTCATTATAACTTACAAGTTTTCCGGTAAACCCGTTATTTCGTAAATTTTTACGTTTTTGCACCTACGCTGTGTATAGCGGACTTAAAACACTTAAATATGACCTAAGTGTATAAATTTACTCTTAATAAACATTACATAACACATTTTACATTTAACCTACAATATTCTACACATTATACACAAAATTATACACTTTTACACAAAACCTTATGCATTTTACTTACAAAATACTACCTACACTTAATAAATACCTACTAAATTATATTTGACATCAAAAATTAATAAATTGGTCCTCCTTAAACACCACAAACTGTCCACCCCCTTGGTAAACACATACACTCTTTATTTTTTTGGTATTTTTAAGTTACACACTCATCACTCCTCTCCACATGCAAATCTCACCAAACCCGCCTCCTATCTCTTCCCTTGGCTGCCACCAACGACCACCACCACCACACGATCACCACCAAAACTTTCTTGGTCATTTTATACACCACAACAACATCCTTGAAGTTCTTGCAAAGTTTGGTGGGTTAAATCAAAGATTTGGGTACTTTCTTGTTGATTTTCTTGAAGATCTTGGTTAGGGTTTTAATTAAACAAGTGGGTGTTGTTAAATTGGATCTTTAGAATCAAGTTTTGATTTGGTTTAGGTTGTGTTTGGGCCTGAAAATCAGCCAACACCAATAAGGGGTGTTTTGTATTTGATTCCCTATTATTAATCTTAATCGTGTAAGTTTAAATCTCTATCTTTGATTTTCTTTTGATTTGGTCCATGCAAGATTATGTTAGTTTCTGGAAATCTTGGATATTTGTGTTTGTTAATGTGTTAATCAATCATTTATGGCATTGTTTAGAGTTTTGTGGATTTGGATTGAGAGTTAGATTGATTTTGACGAGGTTTTAAAAGTGGATTGTGGACCAGCAGGTTGTAGCCTTAATTTCGAATTATTTTTTGTCTTAGCATATCTAAGAGTTTTGTCATATTAATAGACCTAGTTCTTAAGTACATGTGGCTAATTGGATTAAAATTTACCTCGTCTGGATGAGTGAGTTACAGCCATTTTACTAAAAGTTGTCGTTTCTGACCTAGTGAAGAAAAATGGAGCATAAGTCCATATTGTTGAGAAAACCTCTAGTAAAACCATCATTATACCAGTATAGGACCTTTAGTAGTACCACCTCCAATTGGTTTCACTTAAAAAGCACCTGTAGTTTTCAAAATGTGTCCGTTTTTGTAAGCTACAGATTGTGTCACTCTTTAATTGGGACTGTTTTGAAATGTTGGATAGATTTGAGTGTATAGGAAAAATTTTGACTTGGGAAGTTCTGGAAAATAAAATGGTAACCTAGGTATGTGTCTTAAGTATGTATGGCTGTTTGGTTGGAGCGTTAACCATTTTGGATGGTGAGTTATCGCCAATTTTCTAAAACTAGTCAAATCATAGGTACTGTTGGAAATAAGGATATAACTTTAAAATTTTGCACTAACTTTTTAAAATAAAATATGCTACCTACAGAGGACATCTAGGGCTATCATCTCCAGCTGACCTCACATTAATAGCTATTTTAGATTTTATTTTAAGTCCGTTTTGGTGAAGCGGTTAATTTCAGAAATAAATTTGCACATGTATTGAAGGGTAAAATGGTAATTTCACCCATGTTCTGGAATTTCTGGGTAGTGGGGGCCCACATTTATTAAAAATAGATTTATAGGGCTTCTTGTACGGGAAAATCTCGTGCTTATATCTATTACGGATCTTGACTTATGCGCGTGTTAAGTTAGGTAAATTTCAGAATTTTGGGTAAATAAAGACTTTTGTTAGACGTAAAACTTATATGAACACTTTGGAAGTTTTGGTTATGAAGTAAACTTAAGTATATCCTAAAAGTTATATAAATTCAAATTTAGACTTGTGTTTTGAGTATGTTTGACCTATACATCTAGGACGCAATGCCATACTTGATCCGATTAAAGAAAAACGTGTTACAAAATTCTTCTTTTATTTCATTCTCTTTCGTGTGAGTACTAGTTGTTTATTTTTCTAAATTGCGCCATTTATTTTAGGTCTCACTTAGAGGGTTTGATTTACTTCAGCTACTACATTGTTTATTTTTCCGTTTCGCAAAAGGTGAGTTCATAGCCCCTTTTCTATTTACTTGTTTTACAAACTTTATGGGGTGAGATTACATGCTTACTTTTACTTTGGACACAAGTGTTTTTAAATTGTATGCTATCCAGATTATTGCCTGAATATTATTGTCTAGGTACCACTCTGCCATAAGTCCCCTTTATCTTGAGCCGTTAATTTCTATTGTAGTGAACATGAGTGTTGTGAATATATCTTATTGGGACTGACAATCACCGTCCGAGTACGCAACAACTAATACCAACCAACGGACGCATTTAACATTTGAAATACTAATACTTGGGTGTTGAGCAGAACACCCCACTTTTTGATGAGGCACAAACCTGATTGGGGTTTGCATACTGTTAAGGTTCGGTGTCATGAGCTTGGTGCAATAATACACATTACTTTTTGGACTTGGTAAAGTTGTTTCTCTTGTCTACATTACTGAAATCTTGTGGTCCACTAACCTGCTTTTGTAGCACTATTCTTTATTTCTATAAACATTTTTTATTTTACTTAAACACTGCTTTACTTATATAAACCTATGGATTCACTCAACAATTTGTTGACTTTTTAGCATGTTTTATCTCAGGTTTTCAGGTATATTACTCGGAGGGAAGCCGCACGGATATGTATTTCGGAGACTCTTCATTTTATACATTGATAAAATCTCTTTTAAAAATACTGTGTTGTAAAGAATTTTAATTATTAAATTCGATGAAAATTTTATCTAAACATTTTGTCATGTCTAAACACTTGTGTCATTTTGAAACTATTGGGACCTGTTTTCAAACTCTGATGTTTTAATGTATCGAATGTGAAACATTTTTAAATGTATTTCAAAACATCTTATTTAGAGGTCGTTTTTCATGACTTGTACCTTGTGCCTTGAAGTCTCACCCCCGGTTACCGTTCCGCTGTAGTCTGATTTTGGGGGTGTGACAGATTGGTATTAGAGCATTGGTCATAGAGAACTGGGTTATTTTTAAAACCTAGACTATGACTATTTTTCAAAATTTAGAGTCTCTTCTTGTTTTATTCGATATCCGTGCGCGCGTACTTCCTGATTCCTTATATTTACTCCCTCGAGCATTACTATTATTATTATATAGATAATTATTATATAATACTTAATTTTCTTTTCGATCTCTTACGCCTATCATTAAGAGTATCGCTACTTATTTATATAAAAATAATTTATATAAATGTTGATTATCTTCGATCACTTATATCTACTTTCTCGTGTGACACTATATTTTTATATAAATGTTGTTTATATAAATACTCAAATTCTTCTCTTGTGACACTGTCTCGTTTATTTTCAAGACGTTGTGAGTGGTACGACGATCTCTAAAACCTTCTCAAGAGATTGTTAGCGATACAATGGTCTCTAAAACTTCACATGATTTTTCCATAACACCATTTTCAACGATATTGAAATTCGACATACTTTCTCGATTCCATTGGTTATTTTACTAATCGACTACGAGTTTGGACACTCGCTTTGTAATTCTGTAACGCATACGCCATCACGTAACCTACTGCATAGAAGCATGCCGGCTAATTGGAATACGACTATTAACTTGTCATCTCGTACGTGTCGTCTTGGAGCACCTACTTTTGGAACACGCCTTATTAATGTCTTATTCCTTTTCTCCTTGTAATTTTGGAGAACTATGCCACCAAGAAGACAACTGCCAAAGTTCGACATCTAGCAAGCGACTCATAGCCCAACGTATGGCTTACGTGCTCTTTTGCCTAGAACGGAACAAGACCCGAATGCCGAAAACGAATCACGCATAAAGACCCTTGTGACAAACCACGCTAATGAAGGTCAAGTCTTCCGACTAGAATGTCATTTGGGAACGACACAACAAGCAGCCCCACTCCAAAGAGGAAATCTCGACCATCATAGTTAATGATGATTTTTTTTATTTAAAACATTTCTTTGAAAACTCTTGATGTATTGTTGCTTTGTGGTACGGATATACCCACTTTCTTTTAATAAATGAGTGTAAACGGAGAAGGTAATGTAAAAGGTATTACGGGGATACATGTAACTTTTACATTTACTATATATTACGTTTACATATTTTGTCATCATCAAAAAGGGGGAGATTGTAAGTGCAAATATTACGGTATTTAATCTACACATTCTCGTTTGTTTTGATAATGACAAAATTATAACTTGTAATACATATCGTTAAATGTACAAGTTACTCATAATCATATTTCGTCTTAACATACATCAACATCTATCGATGTCTCGTATCCTCGTATGTTACAACACAGGTTCGTACATGTTTGTTATGTTGCATTATGATCAAAACCTTATTTCACATTTTGCATTTTATACAAACGCATCACTTTTATATTTACACTAAAGTTTACGCCTAAGTATATTTTACAAGTAAACTTTATTTTGACAAGCATTCAACTAAACATTTTATCTTTACAAAGTTTATTTTCTTTTAAATAAAAAGTAATTTGCATCAGGCTTTACATCATCTATATCTTGCAAAATCTCTCAAAGATTACAAAAGATTTTTTTGATTCGGATGAACAGTAGCCGGTTCTATAGGAGCGTCATCGGTTCCATTGGATTTACAAGCCAATTCCATTGCTACAGTGTCGCCGGTTCTGTTCAGCTTTTCCTATAAATAAAGGACCCTTTTTAATCCTTTTTTCACCACTTTCAACACACTTTTTCCACCATTTTTAACACACTTAGATCTGTAGATAATGCTTACATAAATCACCATGATCATAATGCATCTAACTCTCATCTTGTTGTAAGCATACACCCGAAATGATCCTCCATGCATACACCCGAAATGATCCTCCATGCATACACCCGAAATGATGATCCACCAAAGCAAGAGTTCTTGCCATTTCCATCCACCACAAAGCACATACATATGAAAATCTACAAGATTAGAGATCTATTCATCATCATTCTTTTGAAGGCTTCTTAACAATGGAAGTTCATTTAGATTAGGCATTCAAATCCATTAGACACATTTGTCTTGGATCATCATTGTATACACATTTGCATCATCTCTTTGTATCATTTGATTTAGACTAGATGGTTTATGTGTTTGTGCCATAAAACACAAGGTTTGTTATGTTGGGCCATAAAACATAACGGGGTTTTGGGTTGGTTCTACCCTTTGTGTAAGAACCCGGTATTTAGCTTTGTACCGGATAAAGTGTAAGCGACGATGGGTTGGTTCTTCTGGTGTTTAGGACTCGGTATTTAGCTTAGTACCGGATAAAGTGTAAGCGACGTTGTGTAAGGTTTTCTCCGCCGAAAAGGGAGCATGTTGATCTAGTGAAGTAACTCTCGAGTTGGGTACTCGGGGAGTGGAGTAGGGCGGAGAGGAGCTCCGTGACCGAACCACTATAAATCATCGTGTTCGGTTTGCTTTCTCTTTACATATCGTTATTTCTTTACGTTTTAATTATGCTTATGTTGTGATGTTATGTACTTGCTTGTTGGATTGGTCTCCATTTATATCATATAAATCGCTATGGACTATAAATCGATTCTTTTTCCTTATGACGTCATGTTTCACCCCCCCCCCCCCCCCCCCTCTACGTTTTCCACACTAGGCTTTGATATTTAACCCAAAAACTTAATAAAACCCAACTTGAAAATCTTGAAACCTTAACTTAGATCTTGAAAGCCAAGCTTGGAAACAATTTGGAATACCTTAGATATCAACCTTCAACACACTAGATTGCTTGTAATATCAAGAAAATGGAAAACAAATGGTGACTGTGGATGGCTTATTTAAGCCGTGGGTGTTGAATGGAGAGAAAGAGAGATTTTTGTGATTTGCTAGTTATCAAATGAGATGTGTTTGCTAGCTGTATGCATCTTATATAGTGAAAATATCTAGGGGACAACAAGCTCAAATCATGCAAGAAATTAAGGGGGGTGGGCTTGTAAGACAATAGGTGGGAGTTGGTTTAAATTTTGGTGTTAGCTTATTTTAGAAGACTTGTAAGATATTGTAGTACATGGTGATGTTATTAAGGAATTTGCATGTATCTTGTACATGATACAAAGGGTCTGATTCATATAGGAATTTTAGGGGGAGGGAAATGTTTAATTTTTGATAAGGTATAAATATTGTGGGTATTTGTAAAGGTGATATAGTTTACATGCATGCATGAAGCTAAATATTGCCAAACGTAAACGTTTTACGTAACGTATAAAAATAAAATACAAAAATTTATAAATTATCTTCGTAATAATTATATAACACTTGCTTGATGTAAACTTTTATTTGTTTGATGTCGGTTTACGTTGATTGTTGATTTTTTTGTTTAAGCGATTTAGCTTAACGGTTGAAATTAAAAGTAAACACGTAAAAGTTCAAAGTATATAGTTTGAGTTTATTGACGTAAAATGACCTGAAATTGTGAGTTGTTAGAGTCTTCCTCCGTTAAAAGAGCTTTGTCCCCAAAGCTTAAGTCATGGTATTTGACGAAGGTGCGGGGTCGGCGAAGGGGTGCGAATACTTCTTCTGAAATTGATCCTCGCGTTCCCACGTAAACTCTGGGCCTCTCTTAGAGTTCCATCGAACCTTGATGATAGGAATATGGATTTGCTTCAACCGCTTGACCTCTCGGTCCATAATTTCCATGGGTTCTTCTACGAAATGTAACTTGTCATCAATGTGGATCTCATACAACAGAATCACGAGCGATTTGTCGGACAAACACTTCTTCAAATTAGACACATGAAACGTGCTATGAACCCTACTTAGTTGTTAAAGAAGTTTGAGTCTATAAGAAACGGTTTCTACTTTTGCTAACACCTTGAAAGGCCTAATATACCTCGGGTTTAACTTCCCCCATTTGCCAAAACGGATAACCCCTTTCCAAGGTGAAACCTTCAACATGACTTTGTCTCCTACTTAAAATTCTAGAGGCTTATGCCTCACATTGGCATAACTCTTCTAACGATCACGTGCGGCTTGAATTCTGCTTTTAATTTGTACGATATTCTCGGTAGTTTCATGAACGATTACTGGGCTAGTGAGTTGAACATCTCCGACCCTGGCCCAGCAAACAGGTGATCGACACTTGCGACCATAAATGCTTCAGATGGTGCAGCTTTGATGCTAGTATGATCATTGTTGTTGTATGAGAACTCTACTAGCGGTAAATGTTTATCCCAACCATTTCCAACATCTATTACACAGGCGCGTAACATGTCCTCAGAAGTTTGAATGGTTCTCTCGCTTTGTCTATCAGTTTGCGAATGGTAATCAGTACTTGTATCTAGACGGGTACCTAAAACCTTCTATAGCAACTGCCAAAAATGTGATGTAAATTTGCTATCACGGTCAGAGATGATAGAGACTGGAACTCTATGCATTAAGATCACTTATTTTAAGTAAAATCTCGTTAGTCTCTTCATCGAATTAGTTTCCTTTATTAGCAAAAAGTGAGCAGACTTTGTAAGATGGTCAACAATTACCCAAATGGTATCGTAACCACTTGACGTCTTACGTAGCTTCGTGATAAAATTCATAGTGATTTTTTTAACAGTGCCCCCAAGGTCACCTTTCCCCTTTAAATACTACATTTTCCTTCTATTTTCCTATAAAACACTAAATCTTTCACTTAAATTTCTCTTATGTAAACCTCCCAAAATGTTGCATGTTACTACAATCGTGGCGATGGCGAGCGCGATAGCAATTGCCATCTATATGGCCGACGTTCCATACGAAGAAGATTATGAGTTTCTTGCTGTAATTATGGCGTTTCTCGCATAGCTCATTGTCCTAGCATTCGGCGTAGATCTACTTTGGGAGTAATAGATATTATTTCTAGAGAAGGGTTGTAATAAAACTTGCATTTTCTTTTTGTTCTTATGTAATCTTATTTCTAAGGTAATAAACTAATGTTGTAATAACAAATCTATTTGTTCTTTTTATTTACATCTCTCGATATTTTTCTTTACCACGCTTGGTAACTCATTTGCATTCCCCTTCTAAATTGCGTAAGCTTGAGCGTTCAAGACTAGTGACGTCGGTTTAATATTTTATAACACTCCTATTTTTGACATATAGCAGTGGAAGCTAATCTAGGGTATTATTTTATAGTACAACAGTCATAATCATAGAAAACGACTTAAAAGATACGTTTTTAAAAGATAAGTTATCATTCATTATTTCATCAGAGTTTTTACAAACAAAGGTCCCTAAATCTAGAAACTTAAAGTTTGAATGATAACAGTTTAGCCATCTTCAAGTCCGTGCCACTCTGTGCCATAAGATGCTCAGTTACCTGAGATAAACATGCTAAAAAGTCAACACAAAGGTTGCGTGAAATTCATAGGTTTATGGTAAATAGTTTGAATACAAGTTCAATAGTGGGTTACGTTGTTATACATCCATAAGTGTAATAATTGCAATGAGTACAATTATTATAGAAAACAGTATTATTGCACTAAGCTCATGACACCAAGACCTTGAAATAATCAATAATCACAAGAAGTTGCCCCAACGGGTGCCTTTCCCAAACACCCGTATAGTGATTCAAATAAAGTAAGTTTGGTAACCAAAAAGTATAGGTACACCGACGGGGAAGTTCAGTCCCAAATAGATCTATTCACAGCATTCGTGCTTACTCCGAAAAGTAATTAATGGTTCATGATAGTGGGGTCTTAATGGCAAAAGTAAGGACTTAGGCAATAATATATCAGGATAGCATATAGTTGGAAAAACACTCGTATTCATGGTTTATAGCATGTATCCCCCTCGCGGGTTTATGAAATATTAGAAGATTTAAAATGCGAGGCTATGAACTCTCCTTAATAGGGGAAATCTGATTGATGACAAAAGTATATCAAGTGAAAGTAACAGCTACGTCACGCAACTTGGGGTAATATGTCAAGTCTTAGTGTGATGGTTTATGTTTCAAAACTTCATAAAGTTTAACGTATTACTTTGATTTATTAATTTATGGAAATATTGAATCACTGTTCGGGCTATCATAATCCAGAGGCCATGTAGTATCGTTTGAGGAGCTAGAGCACTTTAAATCGTAAACCCAGCAAACTCGTCAAAACAAATACCCAAATGGAACCCCTCACATGAAATTCCCTAGTAACGTGATACGATAAGATTTTAAGTTTCTTCAAAAGCTAGTCGATGATAAGTTACGTTAAATAAATAACGTAATTGTTTTTTAATGCGTCGATCGTTGATTAATAGCGATAAATGTATCGGGTTTTAATAAAATCGAGTTTTATAATATTAATATATATTTTTAGTCCTCAACCTCATACACCTCTCTTTTATAACAAGTCTTACCGCTGTGCCCTTGGGACTTCTACGTTAGAGTCCCAAGTGGCTTTGTATTTAACCCTTTTTGGCCCCTTTTATGCAATAAGCTGTATCAGCTTATTCTCGGCTTATTTATAAGCCGAGTTTTGGGTTTCTTATTTTTCGTAGGATAGTTGTAGTCAAAGTATTTAGGTAAAAAATTTAAGAATTTTTAAAATATTTCAGATTTTTGATATTTAATTTAGTTAAAGTTAAAAAATTCATAAAAAATATAAAAATTATCAAAAAAATATTTTTCTTTTTTAGAAAATTTTCTTTAGTCATATTTTACGTAGGAAAAATATAAAAAATTTCGTAGGGTCATTTTTGTAACTTTTTGATTTTCAAAGAACGGGTCCCGGGTACGGATCTTGACTTGACTCATTTTTGGGCCAAACGACCTCCGTTTTCAGTCTAGTCTTTTCAATCTTCTTTTTAGTTCCTAAGGAGTTTGAGAAGTAAAACTTTCATTGTAGGGTTAATTTTGAAGATTTTAGGTTTTTTGGCCCTTTGTTCGGGATTCGTGCTCTCGTTTTTCAGCTAATTTCAAATATTAGGTTTTTCTTAATCGTTTTTGTTTGTTATTGGTTAACTTAGCTTTCCACACTCTCAAATCATTTCTCTCATTCAAACTCCAATCTTCCGACTGTATCGATTCTCCAGTCCAGCCTCGTTGGGGATAAACGACCCGGGAACATTCTATACTACTTCCCGGTTATATTGATTTGTGTTTTTAGACTATTCTTACTATATATATTTTATATTTTATTATATATTATATATATAAAGGTGTGGTTTAAAAATTATTAATCAATTTTTGGCGCCGCTGCCGGGGAGGCTGTGATACCGTTTATCGTTACGTTTGTTAAGAAGTGTTTGAATCTGTGAATATTATCATATAAAAACAAAAAAAAAACAAAAAAAGTATAAAAATATTTTCATTTTCTTTTTAGTATAATTATCATTTAAAAAACCAAAAAAAAAACCAAAAATATAAAAACATTGTCTTTAATTATCAATAAAATTCACAAATTGGTAAAAATACCAAAATATAATATTCTCAATTGAGGTATTATCATAATAATTTCCGGTGAACTTTTTGGTTCCCAATTCGAACAAAAGATTTAAAAACTTGCCTTTTGTGTCACTTGCGAGGTACGGTTCACCTTTTAAAGGATAAACAAACTATAAGAGGGGTATAAGGCGGGTTGTTCCTAGGAACTACGACCCTAAAGGAAAAAGGTTTTTAATAGCTTCGCGCTTTCCTATTCCTCCGCTCCTTTGTGCGTTTTTCTTTTCGAAGAGTTACCGAGAAGCTTGTCGATTATTAGGTTTAAGTTGTCTTTATCGTTGTCCGTTATTAAAATAAATTGTGAATTTACCTTTGATAAACCAAAAAGAAAAAAAAATTAGTGTAAATTTTCTTTCTTAGTGTATGCGCACTCGTTCCCAGTCTCGTAATCTTCATAATCAACAACACCAGGCCCCACCTCCTGTTGTTGAACCATTCAATCTTGAAGAACCACTTGAAAATCCAGAACCCCTAGCTCCGATGGATGATACCCGGACTATGGCTCAGTTGCTTGAAGCACCCACCGCGGGTTACGAGGATGCCATCGTTGTGCCCGAAATCGCCGCGGACAACTTTGAGCTTAAGCACGGTCTGCTTAACCTCGTTCAAAACAAGCAATTCTTTGGACATGACAAAGAAGATCCTCATGCCCACATCCGATATTTCAACAAGATCACTGTAACACCCCCAAAATCGAGTCGCAGCGGAAAGGTAACAATGGGGTGCTACGTCAAAGTACAACAATCAAGATATAGGAAACGACCTTTAAATGGACGTTTTAAGATAAGATTTCATTCGATGCCGTAGCAAAATATCAGAGTTCATACATTAGGTCCCATAAGTTTTAAAAGTCATAAACATTCTTAATTAAACAAAAGCTTCATAATACCAAAAGATGACTTAAGTTTTTAAAGATAATAAAAGTTGCATAAACTTTAGATAAAACACAGAATCCGTCTTCATGATATCCGCCACGGCTCCCGTCCAATCTTCATACCCTAGGACCTGAAATTACATGCTAAAAGTCAACACAAAGGTTGAGTGAAATCATAGGTTTATCAGTCAAAAGAAGGTGGACCACAAGATCGAAGTAATAAGTTAGACACGAAACACATTCAGAAGTCCAAAACCATTTATTATTGCAACTAAAGCTCATGACACCCGAAACCTTAACGTACTTCAATCAATAGATTGGAATGCCCCATAAAAGTAGGATGTTCTGCCAAACATCCCAGAAAGTAATATCTCAAATGTTCAATGCACCATAAGTCAGCTTGTGACCCCAAAGAAAGGTGGGGATTGTCAATCCCGATAGATCTATCCACAACACTCGCGCTCACGACACTAGCAACTGACGGTTCATGATAATAGGGGACTTAAGTGCAGATAGGTACTTAGGCAATAATATCAGAGCATAATCTGGATAGCAACCACTTTGAAAAACACTTGTGTCCAATAGTAAAACAAGCAATGTAATTCACCCCGTAGATTTTGTAAAATAATTGTAGAAAAAGGGGGCTATGAACTCACCTTGAGTGAATGGTAATCAACAAGTATTCACAATAGAAAAATGCGTCACGAAGGAATCCGAAGGCAACCTAATCCAATATAGGTCGTATAAGTACTAAACACTTTGATTAATATATAGCTCATCATACTATCGTTCGGGCTATCATAATTAAGAGGTCGTGTAGTGAACGTATGAGGAGCTAGGACACTTTAAATCGTAAATCCAGCAACTCGTCGATACGCCACCCCGAAGAGGCCTCATCATTATGAAACTCCCTAGTAATATAGTACTATTGATAACTAATACAAGTGTATGAATCTATAATACTACATCACCGTCAACTCGTTTTAAGTGAAAACAAAATTATACACGAAAAATGTTTATAATATACTTTGGTAAAAAAGGCGTAACATTCTCGTTTCTAACGTTCGAGCGCGTTTCTAACCGTCCACGCCTTCGTATTAAGTCGAGTTATCAAATATAACAATTTTTTAACATTTAGTTTTCTGATGAATAGTGCTTTTTACCTGTTCCATAACAGACATATACTTTATTTTAGAGTTTTTTGTTATCGTAAACTCGTAAACGCGTATTTTATTCGTTATAGCTCCTGTTATTAACGATTTCTTTCGAGTACGTATTCTCGTAATTAAAAGTATATATTTTTGATGTTTTAAAAATATCACTTTCTGTAATGAATAGTAAATTTTATAAAAATAGTTTTATAAAAGTATTTCTCGTCGTAAACTCGTAACTAACGTATCTTTTTCGTTATAAATCGGTTTTTCAAGTTTCTTATCATTTTGGAATCGTCATGAGGCGTATTATTTTTATATAATGTCTAACCTACTGTATGAGGTCGAATTAAAACAGGCCTTTATAACATTTATGTATACTTTTAAATCATAACCTTCTTAAGTAAACTTTAAAACCCTAATTCATACAAAATCATGTTTATACTTAAATAACATGTCAACATATTTATTAATCCATTTTTCCATGATATATATATAATAATATGACATAAGAAAAGTGTGTAAATTCATAAACATAAGTGATAATTCGTTTTACATATTAAAAATCCTAAGTGGTGATATAGTTATATAAAACATGTAAACATATAAAATGATGAAAGTAAAGACATGAAGGTTTTTAGATAACCTTATTATGATGTAAGATGATGAACCAAAGTATCTAAACCCTTGTTTAGATATAAAACCCTAGCTTTCCATTTTAAAACCCTAGTTTCACTTTTCTTGATTAATACTTGAAAAAGGTTAGCCAATGCTTGGAAACACCTTAGAATATCTTAGGATAGATGTGTATAGGAGTGTATGGGTTGTAAAAAAAATTATATGGATTTAGTTGGAGGATGGATTTGAGCCGTGAGCTCTATGAGTGCCAAGGAAGAGATTTTGTGATTTTTTTGTAAGTGTTTATGCATGTATGACTTCTCTTACTAGAAGATACAAGTATATAAGGTGTAGGTCTTAGTCAAAGGGACAAGGTAAGGTCCTAGGGATGGTCTTTGGTCTTAGGGATGGGTGATTGGTCTTAGGGATGGGTTTATGAGTCAAAGAGACAAAGTATGGTGTAGTTTTAATGAGGTATGTTGTACATTGACCAAAATGAAGAGTTTTCTTATATCTCTTGGTATAAATGGCTATAAATTCGGCATACATATGATATGTATGATATATTTTGTAAATATTTAGTATAGGGTATAAAAGTGTATTTTGATTGTAGCGTTCAGAAAAGGTTTTGGTGGTTCCGGGAGTGCCTAAACGCAATTTATCGCGAAACGTATACACTTTACGTATCCGATAAAAATAAAATAAACAAAGTTAATAAATTTTACTCAAAATAATTACTTAACACTTGCTTGATGTAAACATTTATTTGTTTGGTGTCCGTTTACGCTAAACGATAATTTTTAACTTACGCGATTTAACTATTAAAAATAAAAGTAAACGCGTACGAGGAAGAAAAATAAATAATTAGTAAAATAGATGACGTCGTAAAAGACCTGAAAATACGGAATGTTACAATCACTTCTACGATGAAGTTCCCGAACGTCCCGAGTACGTCGGTAAAGCTTATGCTTTTCCCATTTTCCCTCGAGGGGGCAGCCCGGATTTGGCTTGAGAAAGAACCCCCTCGATCGATTCAAACATGGGATGATCTTGTCTCGAAATTCATAAACAAATTTTTCCCTCCTTCCAAAACAACAAATCTTCGAAATGAAATCACGAGATTTCAACAAAGATTTGATGAGACGTTTTATGAAGCATGGGACCGATTTAACGATCTTCTTCGGGCATGTCCACATCATGGATTTTCTGAGTTGCATCAACTCGATACATTCTATAATGCCTTGAACTCTAACGATCAAGATTCGTTAAATTCCGCCGCGGGTGGCAACTTTTTGGATAAAATGCCTCGTGATTGCCTAAGAATCATTGAAAGCAAATCCAAAGTTCGTAATTCACGTAACAAACCGGTTGTTGCCAAAGTGAGTTCGAGCACTTCCACCCCCGGAATCTCTTCCGAAGTTGCTGAGTTGAAAGATATGGTGAAAGCTTTACTCCTTGATAAGAAAAATCAATCTCCCGCTCCTACTCCTGTCAAAGCGGTTGAGGAAAGTTGTGTTACTTGCGGTGGTGCTCATTCCTACCAAACTTGTCCAGCCACCACTGGCAATGTTTATCGAGATAATATCCAAGAATATGTCTCTCAAGCAGCCGCAACTAACTACAACCAAGGACAACCATTATCGAGCCCGACTTCAAATCAAATCGACCACACCGTTTTAGCCTCCCGTCAAAACAATCATGTGTCACACTCAGAACAATCAGAATCGTTACAACCAAAACCGAGGAAAATTCAATCAAGCTCCAGCTTACCAATCCCCGGTTCATCAAGGTCAAATCTATCGACCTCAGGTTGTTCAACCTCCTGCTTATCAAGCTCCCGCCTATCAAGCTCCGGCTCCTCAGATTCAAGTGTATCGAAGGAATCATTCTCCAAGCCTACGTAAAGGCTAATGAAGTGCTGTGATGAGAACATGCAACTCAGTCAAACATGTAGAATCAATAAACCAATCTCACGGACAAGCTCTCCAAATGTCACTTCCAATACCGCCTCCACTTCGGAACCGCTTTCCTAGTAACACCGTTACTAACCGAAGGAAGGATTTAAAGGTATTACCACTTCGAAAGTGTGTAGCTTACAAGGGACCCACTATTCATACTCTTCTTCTCCTAAAGTAGTAGAACGTGAACCCGAGGTCACAAAGGATACGATGCTTCCTACTAATAACGGAAGCATCCGAATACATCCCAACATCCGGTGTCCCATTGCCATCATAAACCATCCTGAGCCCGTAAAATGCTCCATTTCGTGCTTCTGGCCTAACAGAAAAAGCATCGATTCCATTTCCTTCAAGAAGAAATGATGAAAGACGTCGTGAGAAAGCTAACGACCAAATTGAGAAATTCTATGAAATCTTTAAAGATTTGAGTTTCGAAATTAGCTTTACGGATGCCTTGATGCTTATGCCAAAATTCGCCTCGACTCTAAAAACTTTAATCGGAAATAAAGAAAAGTTGAGTGAAATGGCTAGAACCCCATTGAATGAGAATTGCTCAGCAGTCATCCTAAACAAGTTACCAAAGAAACTTAGAGACCCTGGCCGATTTCTTATTCCTTGTGAATTCTCCGGGATTAATACATGCAATGCCTTGGCCGATCTTGGCGCAAGCATTAATCTTATGCCATATTCAGTCTGGAAAAATATCTCTCTTCCCGAACTAACCCCGACTTGCATGACGCTTGAGTTAGCGGACCGTTCAATCTCTGAACCAATCGGTATCGCTGAAGACGTCTATGTAACGGTGGGAAAGTTCCAATTTCCTGCAGATTTTGTAGTCGTCGATTTTGAGCCTGACCCCCGAGTTCCTTTAATCCTCGGGAGGAGTTTCTTAAAGACCAGTCGAAGCATATACGATGTATACGAGGGTGAATAACTCGTTCGTGTTGTGCAGAGAGCCATTACATTCAATCTGAATAAACTTTTGAGATACACAGCTAATTACAATCATATGACGGCAAACCGAATTGACGTCATTGATATGGCTTGTGAAGAATACTCTCAAGAAGTTCTTGGTTTCTCAGATGTGATCTCGAGTGGCAATCCCACTCCTTACTATGATCCAATCATTTCTACCACCTCTCCTACTTTAACTCCATTCGGGGACAGTGATTTTCTCCTTTTCGAAGAAGCCGACTCTTTTCTTGCTATAGAGGATGATCCAACTTCACCGGAAGTTGATCCTACATATTATGACCCTGATGGGGACATACTTCTCCTCGAAGCAATTCTTAATAGTGATCATCACCACCACCTCCCCAAATCAAGGAACTTATTTCTGAACTCGAAAAGATCTTAAAATCTGTGAAGCAAACTCTTCAGTCAATGAGCCCCTTGAGGTTGAGCTCAAGGACTTGCCACCTTATTTAGAATATGCATTTTTGGAGGGTGACGACAAGTTACCCGTCATAATTGCAAAAGACTTGAAAAATGAGGAAAAGGCAGCTCTAATCGAGGTTCTTAAGTCCCACAAGCGAGCAATCGCTTGGAAACTTTCTGATATCAAGGGTATCAACCCAGAGTTTTATACCCACAAAATTCTCATGGAAGAGGACTACGAACCGACGGTTCAGCATCAAAGGCGGGTAAATCCGAAAATCCACGACGTTATCAAGAAAGAAGTTGAAAAGCTTCTTGACGCCGGATTGATTTATCCGATCTCTGACAGTCCATGGGTAAGCCCGGTGCATTGTGTACCGAAGAAGGGTGGCATGACCGTCGTCAAAAACAATGAAAATGATCTTATACCGACTCGATTGGTCACAGGGTGGAGAGTATGCATCGACTATAGAAAGTTGAATGAGGCTACCCGAAAGGACCACTTTCCACTTCCCTTCATGGACCAAATGCTCGAAAGACTAGCAGGGAACCAATTCTATTGTTTCCTCGATGGCTTTTTGGGGTATTTCCAGATTCCCATAGACCTGAAGGACCAAGAAAAGACAACCTTTACTTGCCCATACGGAACATTTGCCTACCGCCGCATGCCTTTTGGGCTATGCAATGCACCCGGCACGTTCCAATGATGTATGATGGCAATCTTCCACGACATGATCGAAAAAACGATGGAAGTGTTTATGGATGACTTTTCAGTCTTCGGGGATTCTTTCTCTACATGCCTAACCATTTGGACGAAAATGTTAAACGGTGTAAGACACCAATTCTGTCCTCAACTGGATGAAAAGCATTTCATGTAAAAGAAGGCATTGTTTCTTGGACACAAAATCTCTAAATCAGGAATTGAGAGTCGATCGAGCTAAGTTGACGTTATCGCTAAAGCTCCCTCACCGACACTGTGAAAGGTGTCCGAAGTTTCTTGGGCATGCCGGTTTTTTACCGACGTTTCATACTAACTTTCTCAAAAATATCCCGCCCAATGACTCACCTGCTTGAAAAAGAGACTCCATTTTTCTTCTCAAAAGAGTGTATCGAATCCTTTAATACACTTAAAAGAAAATTGACCGAGGCTCCAATTTTGATTGCTCCCGACTAGGACTTGCCCTTCGAACTAATGTGTGATGCAAGTGATTTTGCAATTGGGGCAGTCCTAGGGCAACGAAAAAACAAGCATTTCCAACCAATACACTATGCTAGCAAAACCATGACTGAAGCTCAAGCACACTACACTACGACCGAAAAAGAATTACTTGCCGTAGTGTACGCTTTTGAGAAATTTCGGTCATATCTTGTTTTGTCTAAGAGCATAGTGTATACCGACCATTCTGCTATAAAGTATCTCTTCGCTAAAAAGGATGCTAAGCCAAGACTGATGCGGTGGATCCTTTTGCTCCAAGAATTCGATGTTGTCATCCGAGACAAAAAAGGAGCAGAGAATCTGGCCGCCGATCATCTTTCCAGACTTGAGAACCCTCATCAAGATAAACTCGAGAACAAGGAAATCACGGAAACATTTCCTCTCGAAACTCTTGGATCGGTTGCTCTTCGTGTTGATAGTACCCCATGGTTTGCAGATTTCGCAAACTACCATGCGGGGAATTTCATTGTCAAGGGAATGTCATCCCAACAGAAAAACAAGTTTTTCAAAGATGTCAAACACTACTTCTGGGATGACCCCTTCTTGTTCAAAATCTGTGCGGATCAAATGATCCGGCGGTGTGTGCACGGCAAAGAAGCTCTCGACATTCTCGAAGCTTGCCACAATGGACCCACCGAGGGACATCACGGTGCAAATCTCACCGCCAAAAAGGTCTTTGATGCCGGATTCTTTTGGCCTTCAATATACAAAGATGCACACGAGTTGGTTAAAAATTGTGACTCGTGCCAACGACAAGGAAAAATTTCACAAAGGGATGAGATGCCTCAAAATTCCATCCAAGTTTGTGAAATCTTTGACGTTTGGGGCATCGACTTCATGGGACCCTTCCCATCTTCTAGAGGCAACAAATACATACTCGTGGCGGTCGACTATCTGTCAAAATGGGTTGAAGCAAAGGCGCTCCCCACCAACGACGCCCGAGTAGTTTGCAAATTTCTTAAATCTCTCTTTGCCAGATTTGGTGCTCCCCGTGCCATCATCAGTGATCGTGGAACACATTTTTGCAATGACCAGTTTGCAAAGGTCATGCTTAAATATGGAGTCACTCATCGTCTCTCCACCGCGTATCACCCCCAAACAAGATATAAGCATATAATGAGCAAGACAAAGTACAAGGAGCCAATTGAGGGCTTAGGTGGAAGGGTTCTTGTACAAAGGGATGGGTCTTTGGGTCAAGAGACAAAGGTATGGATTTGTTTAAATGAGGTATGTAGTTCATAGACCAAATGGAAGAGTTTTTCTTATATAATCTTGTATTCATTTGATAGCCAATAAATTTCAGCCTAACATAGATATATAAGATAAATTTGTAACTTTGTTATCATATGTATTGAGTAAAAAGTGGGTAGTTTGTTGAAGCGTAGAAAAGTTTTTGGTGGTTCCGGGAATACCTAAAACTCAATTTATGCGAAAACTAATACACTTACGTAAAACTATAAAAATAATTTTAAAAAGCATAATTATTACTTTCAGTAAAATAATATATTTGCTTGTTTGACGAAAACTTCAATTCCTTTGTTTGGTGTCCGTTAACGTTGTGTTTAGTGTAATTTTTAGTTCACGTCCCCGCGTATTTAACAACTAAACACCCCACCACTATAAAAAAAAAGCGAACGCGAGACTGATAAAAAGAAAACCAAATAGGAAAACATTGACAAATGAATGATGACATAAAATGACCTGAAAAAACGGAAAGTACATTAACGAGAGAATAATTCTTTAAATAAATGCCCGGGTGTTCTTGGAGGGGACACCTGTGATGGGTATATATAAGTCTACGTCACAGCTTCATGAACTGTAAATCAGTTGGAGGGTGAGCGAGAATGTTATGAAATAGATCTATTCGGGTGTGAATCCCCGTTCGGGTGATTAGCTATCACTGGGCAACGAACGTTATAACATGTTATCCACGCGAATGTTATAAAATAGATCTATTCAAGATTGACAATCCCCGTTCGGGTGATTAGCTATCACTGGGCAACAAACGTTATAACATGTCAGATTACGATTGGTTGGGTCTACAGGGCCAACAATGCATATACATGAATACTTGCGCGTGGTCTTGAATAAAGTGGCAATACATACTTTAAACATAGGTGGTTCAACTATACATACGTTTTGGTGACTATTTGGGGATTTAAATGGTCATGCATGCTTTACAATTCTTGATTTCAAAAAATCATACATAAATTTTGGAAGAACATTTAAGGATTTAAACGGTCATACATACTTTATGAAACTTTGGTTCAACATTTATACTTACAAAACCTATGAACTCAGCAACTTTATGTTGACCCTTTTAAGCATGTTTTTTCTCAGGTGAATTAGATGCTTGGATTATCTGATGTGCATTGGAGTTTAATTTGACAAGATTTCATTCGTGGATTTCTACTTATATACAAATGATCAAATCTCATTGTATTGCTTTTAAGCTTTTCATTGTGATGCAAATTATGGGACAAATGTTATATCAATTTCAAGGAAATCAACGAGATAGTTTTTTAAATGACACATTTAGAGGTCGTTCTCTTGTATCTAGCGCTGTGTATTATGAAGTAACGCCCCCGGACATACTTCCATTGCGACCCGTTTTTGGGGGTGTTACATCAGTGAAGCAAAAATCATTGCAGAAGCATCCAAGGAAAGGGTAAAGACCTACAATAGAAGAAGAGGAAGTACTGACAGTTCACAAGTTAGTACTGCTGCAGGTCTTGTTAGTACTGCTGAGGATATCCAATATACTGATGAAGAGCAAACAAAAGCTTTGGAACAACAAGAACAAGAAAGAGCTAATCTTGAAGCTGCATTAAAATTACAAAAACAGTTTGATCAAGAGAGAAAAGAAGCTGATAATATTGACTAGAATAAAATTGTTGAACAAGTTCAAGAGAGACAGTCAGGTTCAATGATAAGGTATCAAGCTCTCAAGAAGAAACCAATTACAGTAGCTCAAGCAAGAAAAAATATGATGGTATATTTGAAGAACATGGCAAATTACAAGATGAGTTATTTCAAAGGTATGAGCTATGATCTATTCAGACCCATATTTGAAGAAGAATACAGGATGGTACAGACTTTGTTTAAAAAGAATACTGATGTTGAAATGACAAAGAAAAAGAGAGTTGCAGAAGAAACACTACTTCAAGAAAGCTTCAAAAAGTTAAGGACAGATCAAGCTTTAGGTTCAAAGGCTTTTCAAGAACAATCAACTGAAGAAACAAAAGAATTTTCTGAAGAAGATCTTAAAATGCTGCTAGAGATAGTTCTAGTTGAAGAATTCAGGGTAGAAGATCTACAAACTAAGTATCCTATCATTGATTGGGAAATTCATATTGAAGACTCAAGAAAATATTGGAAGATTATCAGGGTTAGTAACATTACAGAGGCATATCAAAGCTTTGAAGATATGCTTAAGGCATTTGATAGAGAAGACCTTGATACTTTATGGAGCTTAGTTAAAGAAAATTTTAGATCTATAGAACCTACTAAAGACATGGAAAGAGCTCTATGGGTTGAATTGAAAAGACTTTATGAACCAGACAAGGAGGATACACTGTGGAAACTACAAAGATATATGCATGATCTTTTAACTTGGAGATTGTATGGATCATGTGCAGTACATCATGTATTTTCAACAAGAGGGCATTGCATCTATATGCTACCAGAAAAGGATTATCCTTTGACAACTGAAGATATGATGTTGATGCTCAGCAGAAGATTGCAAGTATATTAGGAATTACAGATTTGATGATTACAAAACCCATAAACAGAAATGAAGAAAGAAGAAACAAAAGGAAACAAGATATGCTAAATAAGGAAACAAGATCAAGATTAATGTTGATTGAAATCAACATTAATGTTGAAGATATAGATTAGTCAAACATTAATGTGATTAGTCAAACATTAATGTGATGATTAATGTCAATTAATTAGTTTCCTAATTGTATTGTGTTTTCTTTTGAAACAATAAGGACCTATTATGTAATAGTTAGTTAGCTTTGTTAGTAAGCTAGGGTTTCTTGTAACCTCCCTCTATTATATAAAGAGGGTAGGCGTCTAGGTTACAGGTATCCATTTAATAGTAGACTTCTCCAATGAGAGTCTAGAAACGCATAGAAAGCGTGTGTAGTAGTTAGTAGTTAGTTTCTTTATTAATGTTTAATAAAGAAAACCTTATTAGTAACATGATTGTGTTCTTTATATTCCGCTGCGTGTTACAATCATTGTTATCATACCTTAGATGAGTCCTAATAACGATCTATGGAATCATTATAGGATTTCACAATTGGTATCAGAGCCTCGTGGCTCTTGATCTAGGGTTTATAAGGTTTTCCTATGTATTTATTTTTCTGTAATTTTTTAAAACACATATATTTTGGGTCCACAGACGCCCTTGGATCTTGAACAATGAGGATGTGTATGGTTCATTTTGGAGGTTCAGTTTATGCTATAATTCTTGATTGGAAAAGTTACACGCTCCTTTACAAATATTTGGTCGGAGTATGATACGATTCAGCCCTTGACATTGGATCTAGGATACTGGTCGTTGATGCGACGGAGCTCACTGAGACTATCGGCCATAGTATGTGATCGCCATGCTAATATTGTCTAAAAGAATTATTCAAAGACATTTTATTACATGATATTGTAATAAGCATGTCTTTTTCGCACTGAAGGAAGATTTGATCTATGCTACTGAGTTCAAGATTCAAGAGATGGTGAGTATACTTTTAAGGGGAAGCTTATTGTTGATATACTTAACCATCTACATGCATCACTTGAGGGGAAGCGTTTACGAGTTGCACAAGACCCCTATTAGATGATTACAAAAAGGGGAAGAAGATTTCTGTTGTGCAGCTTATTATTGTGATGACATGTTCTACCATTGTTTCTTCATGCAGATTGTTTTGTAATATCAAATAGGGGAAGATTGTTAGGAATTACAGATTTGATGATTACAAAACCCATAAACAGAAATGAAGAAAGAAGAAACAAAAGGAAACAAGATATGCTAAAGAAGGAAACAAGATCAAGATTAATGTTGATTGAAATCAACATTAATGTTGAAGATATAGATTAGTCAAACATTAATGTGATTAGTCAAACATTAATGTGATGATTAATGTCAATTAATTAGTTTCCTAATTGTATTATGTTTTCTTTTGAAAGATTGCATTGGGATCATCGCGAGAGCAGTGGATACCGCACCTAAACAAATTTTGTATTTATGTTACTTATCTTGCCAATTTACTAAAAATCTAACATCATATGGCGAGGAAGTAAATGTGGATTGTTTTTTTTTTTTTTTTTTTTTTTTTTTTTTTTTTTTTTTATTTTTTTTTTTTTTTCTTTTTTTATTTAATCAACATTCTGAATCTGCATCGAACTTCATCTTGTAATGTTTCTCCATCATATCATTTTAAAGATTGTTGTTTCTCCTATTTTTATCATTTTCTTTAATTTGGACCTCCAAGATAGACTTTTCGTGTTTCTTGTTAAGAATATGAGTCTCTGTTCTCAAAACTTGTTCTTTATGGTCAACATATGTGGATTACTGTTCCTGAAATTATTATACTAATCATTAAGGCGACTCTATCTTTCAAGACTTGATTATAGTAACAAATTATGTGACTCGGCGATGAATACCTCGTCTTCCATGTTCTCATTGCGTTGGTCATATGTTTCTTTTGTATTCCTGATGATTATGTTTTCTGCATACACCACCACCCAGACTGTTGTCTTTCGTGCTTAACCAACTTCTAACCGCTAACACGAAAAGTAACAAAATATGATAAGAGCTTGTTGGATAGATAAAGGATTAAACTGACACATGAGGGTTCAATGTTCTCACCCGATTGCAAATAAATAATTATCTCTCGTTATCTTAATGGTCTCCATACGAAATCCTGGTTAATGTGCGATTGTCTTTTAATCTCATTGGTTACATTTTGGCCACGAACAACTGCAAGATAAACCATATAATAGAATAATATATCTAAAAAATGGTGTACATGATTGAAGTGTAATATATTAGTAATCCCTTCCTTAAGCTTGTGATGATAAAAGCGTGCTTGGTACCCATGGAAACACTTGTGTAATATGATTATACCCTTCTTTGTTTTTTCATTTCCACTTTCGTTCATATCATTATGCTAATACACTTCCTTGGTGAATTCATTTGATTAAAAGTATGTAATGATGGATTGATTTACAGATAAAATATAAAGGTAAATGTGAACTAATTATAGGCATTTGACATTGCATAATAATATGACCTGATCTAATTTTGCCATTTTTTAACTCTGAAAAACTTGTTACAGATCATAAGAAAACAAAAGCACCACTTCTTACTTTCCTATTATACGCCAAAAAAGAATCCCATTTCATGAGAGTGAATGGAAAACTTTTCTTAAGTAGTTATTGCTTTTGATTCGACCTGTTTTAGAAAGGACTAAATATTTCAGAGTTATAAAGGAGAGTAATTACAAACTTGATGTATGCTTGATCAACCTAGACTCTTGATTGTCCCTGTATATAATGTTCCATACGTATATCAAGGTTTACAAATCTACACAATTGATCAACCCAGTCTCTTGACAATGTGTGGATCAATGGCTACAAGATTGCTCAAATTGGATGGGTTGCTGCAAGAATTAAAAAGAAAATGTAAGTTGCTACAAAAGTAAAGCACCTTATCTTATACATAAAGGGTAAAAATGACATACTATTTTAGCCACATGGCAGTTCCTTTGCAGTTTCTTATTGTTTCCTTAATCATGCATTGTGCAACCTCCTATAAGCGAACTTGGGCTTACTGTCATTCTCGTTTATCTTTAAACGGTTCCTTGAATTTCCTTAAACACAAAACTTTGCATTACATGTTAATGTGTTATTTATATAGTTAGTGTAAGTAATGTTGCAGGCGTGTATTAATAGCATATTTAATGTGATCCATTGATCACTCAATCATACTGTAATCTTCTGTTTGAATATTTTGAGCTAAAAAAGCATACCGTGTAGACACGAAACTGCTTCTAGCCATCCTTGTCTTGAATGGAAATAACTATCTTCGATCTTTCAGCCGCATGTTTTGATGGCTTTGTAGGAAACTAGAAGGGGGGTTGAATAGTTTACCGATTAATTGACCGTTTTAAAACTTTTCTTATAAAATGGTTTGATTCGAGTTGTATGTCATCATTCAACAATTATGAATCACAAACTAAAACTATTCTAATGTAATGAACTAAGTAAACAATAACAATATAGAGAGATAGAGAAAGAAATGATCAAACCAAGACATCAAGATTTATAGTGGTTCGGCTACGAAGCACCTCTTCGTTCCTACTCCACTCTCCGAGTACTCCACTCGAGATTTCACTATGTCAACAAGCTCCCTTTAGGCGGAGAAAACTATTTACACGTCGCTTACTTTCTTTTCTGACACTAAGCGAGATGTCGAGTCCTAATCTTAGCTAGAACCAATCTAAGACTTCACTAAGTCTTTACATACTCTTAGAATTATACTTTGTATGACACACAATCCAAATCACAAATACACCAATTTACACAATTGGGTCTACACACAAATCCATTTACACCAACAACACAAAGTTCATATAATAAAGACTTGTGATCTTGAGGAGGAAGAAGGAGATCACTTAATAATAATTCGTATGTAGAAGAATACGATTGTTCTTCTCTTGCACTTGATTAGAAGAAGAATGGAGGAAGAAATAATTAATCACTTGAAATAAGATCAAGATATGTTAGTGATTAAGATATGTGTTTTAGAAAGAAAGAAAAAAGAGAGAAAAGTAGATCTGAGAAAATTCGTGGCAAGAGGTTCTGTTTTTCAGATGAGGTAGCCCAGTATTTATAGGAGACAAAAAGAACTGTTGTGCTGGCGGCGGTCCCGGCGGTCCCAAATATATTAGGGAGCCACCAGGCCTATAAGGGGCCCGCCGTAGACTACGCTCCTCTTTTTGTCTTTTGGTGAGGAATGTGTTATCTGTTTTAGAACCTTCCATTTTGGGGGAGAAAATCTGATTTCAAATTTATTATTTTAATAATACATTTCTTTTATAATAAATAAATATTTTGCTTTTATATTTTTATAAAAACACTTTTGTAGAAATTTAAGGTTTAAGAAAAATATTTTCTTAATCACTAATCATGTTTAATGACTTGTTTATCCATACCTTAAGTGATTAATCTTAAGAATAGAATTTTACCGGTTAGTAATTTATAAACGTTATTTTTATCGTAAGCGTTTTACATTTTGTTATTATCAAAATAAACACGAGTGGTTAAAAAATATAAATAACATTTTTAGACATTATTTGTATTAACAATCTCTCCTTTTTTTGATGATGAAAAAATATAAACTCATTTAGTATAAAATTAGAGGTTTATAAATTACTAATGAGTTTAATTCCATTTCTCCCCCTTTTTGTCGAATCCAAAAAGGTTGATCGTCGAATTGTAGTAGAGAGAAAAAAATCGACGATTAAAGACTCCCCCTTGATGTATGCTCCCCCTCGTTTGGGGCACCAAGGGATCGATCTTACGATAATTTGTTTGCTACAAAACAAGGTTAGAAGTACAAGTGCAAGCCAACATAGCATGACAAATATCTCAATATTATAATCCACACTTTTGGAAACTCATAAATAAAGTTCATTCAAATTCTAAGAAGAGCATATATAGCCATATAGGACAATATATGATGAAAACAACATAAGATAATTATAACCTAACATAGCATAATTAGAGCATCCAATAAAATTAAACAAGTAGATGATTCTTGACTTCATAAGATGTGATACCCAAAAGGTAGTGAACATTTATTTGAGCAAATTAATCATTTAGGAGTGATTAATTGAAGAGTGAGAATGATGGAGATGGTGAATCATTATGGTGATGGACTTGTGATTGAGGTATGAGACGGGTGACAAGGAATTGAATGAAATTAATTTCATTTCTTAATGAGTAGAAGTGGTTGGTGGTGTACCTACAACAATGACAAAAACTAGCATGACACCCTACTTGAGCATTAGTAGGAGGTGGAACCAATGGGTGTGGTGAAGAGGGTGGTGTAGGAGTTTGAGAATCGATGAGTGTGGAGATGGTGTGGAGTTGATTAATAATTCGATCTCTTTGTGGGTAGTTCATAGGTGGTGAGATAGAGTGAGGAGTGTTAGTTGGAGGTGGTGGTGGTGAGTCATTATGACAAGTAATGTGATGGATTTTGAAGAGATGTCTTACGTTCCCAATAACTTGACGAACTTACATTTTCTTTCGGTTTTATCGAAAAGTTTTTGGGTGATGATTTGAGAAAGACATTTGTGAAAGTAGAAGAGAACTATGATGGAAGATGGTATGATGGAAGAAGATTGATGGTTTAAATAATGAAAAGGTAAAAGGAAATGGCAAAGCATGGTGCTTAGAGATGGAAGATTGAAGAAAAAGTTCAAACGAGGAAGTTCCCTGCAAGAGTCTAGGAACTGGGTGGTAAAGATGCACATAAAGAGAAACATTCGAAATTTTGTTACCTTCATTGTGGGTGGCTCCATATGTTTGGCGGTCCTGGAATGATAAGGGGGCCGCCTGATGAATTATGGGGCCGTTTTCTAGAGAGAGCAAAATTTTTCGTCTGTTTCTCCCTAAGATAGTATTCACATCTCATACTAGGTAAAAAATCAATTAAATCTAAAGTAACAATGAATTATCATTAATCTTAAGATGCAAATTTTAACAAGTCTTAATAAAATTCACATAAGAAACACAAATTTGTCAAACTAGCCAAAGCATTTATAGGATGATAAAAAACTATTTTAAAGTTCATCTATATAACTTCGGAAGTCATCATTCATTGTTCTAGTTCTAATTATAAAAAGAAATATAATGTATTGGATAAGAGAGATAATAATAATAATAGTAATAGTTTCTTAGAAGTTATGCCAACATCTTTACTTCCTTTTTCCTCCCATCATGTTCTTGAGAGCTTGTCCAATTGACCTTAATCCGTCTCGGTGAGCATTTCGTTGTTGAGTTTGAAAAGTTATGGTTTCGAATAAAGGGTGTTCAAGTCATGTCTTTATGAGATAAGGGTTAGAAAGGGACTCGAGAAGCATAATTTAGATGAAGAGGGTAAATTGTTGAGATAGTGAGATGAATTAGAGTGAAATGATTCATTATCATTTTCGTCAACCATGTGATCAAGTGGAAGAAATGAGGAGGGATGATTTTGAGTGGTGGAGGAAGAGCTAGCATTTGACTTACGAGGTCATTGTTCTTGCATCGTTCCACTCGCGTATTTTCGATTTTTAGTGAGGAGAGGCGGTGCTTCGGCTCGTTCATGTGAGGATAATGATTCAAATGCTAGATCAGGGGAGATGGACACACGATATGTTTGTTTACATAGTCAAGAGCATTACATAAGGTAAGAGTTCCTTAGGTTTGAATTGAGTCTTTTCCATTCTTTTGAGAATGAAAAATGCTAGGTTATAGGGAGTGGATGTGTCAATGAATAAAGAATGTCGACAAAGACAAGCGGTGACATGATCTTATGTTCCTCCTAGACATAATGGACTTTTTAACGATTTATCAACCCAGGTTTCATATGAGTTTGAATCTCTCGGGTATAAATTTCGTTTTCACCAACGATAATGGTTTTCTTGTTTTTGGTATGAGTCTCTTGACCTTGTCGTGGAACTTGGATAAGGGACTTATTGAATCTAGGAGATGGAGGTTTGGTTTTATAAAGACCTCTACTTGGAACACTTACTGACAAGTGGTCAAGATACCATATTTCGGTGGTAGAGGCTTGACCTTTGAATGGGATTTTTAGAATTTGACCGAATTCCTCAAGAGTGAGAGAGAATGACTTATTTTGAATGACAAAGTTCACAACAAATTGACCCTTAAGATTATTGGTAAAAGTGAGTTGAAAATAAAACTCAAGAACAAAGTGAGGTACAATTTGTTCGTTAATGTCTAACAAACAATCAAAGTCGATTGACTCAAACTTGGCACGAATGTGACTCATATTTTCAAAGTTTAGACTCACAACCCTTCCCTCATGAAAGTGCCGTTTTTCAAGATTTGCCATTGTGTTTAGTAGAGGTTGGTGGAATTCGTTTGATATGTGTGGAATGTAGTTTTGGGTTAATTGATGATCTAGTCCGGTTTTTCGAGGCATTGTTACCTAAAATGAGACAAACACAATCATATTTTAATATCTTATGCTTGTATTAAAGTTGTAGTGAGATTCCTTCATTTAACGAGATGCCTAGTGTGTGCCTATATGCAACAAATGTGGAGTAACGATTAAATCGACCTAAACATAAAATCCTAAGAATTAATCCAAACGCTCCTTAATTTGATTTTTCTCATCTAGACAAGTCGAAAAATACATATGAATTATGTATCTCGAAATTTGTTCATGAGATCATTATGCATGTGTTTGAAAACGTTTTTAGGTTGGATTAACAATGTATAACAGCAATTTTATTATGTTCCTAACATGAGTGATTTGAAATTAAAATTAAGGTTTTGGTTCGAAATCAATTTTTCAACAAATTCACAAATGTATGCAAATCCTATATCTACGGGAAGCATATTAGTTATACATTGTGTCCGAGTTGTCTTTATTGTAAAAAATTAAAAGAAAACATGAAAATCCCCAATTACAATTTTTGGTGTTTATCATGAACTCTAGACTCAAATTGATAGAAAATAGATGAAATGACTTACATTTGATGATCTTTGTGATATTAGTATTGATTATTAGTGTTGATTTGATCTTCAATTGAAGTTTTAATGGTTGAATTTGAGTTTTGGTGGGTTTTGGGTCGTGTTCGTCAATGGCAGCAGATAAAGGAGTGTTTGTTTTTGTGTTTTGAAATTTTTTTGTTTAAGTGTTCCATATTATGGTCTGCTGATGGAGGTCCCATATCTCCTGGCGATCCCAAATATATTGGGGGCCGCCTATATAGGGGCCGCCCTCAGTAAAGGGTATTGGACTTGAGTTTTTGACGAAAATTTAACAAAGAGGAGTGACATTTTAATTTGCATTTCGCGAATTAAAAATGCTTAAAGTACTTTGGATGAAGTATTCAAGTTGTCACGACATGGAATGGAACACGGACTAGAATCAAAACTAAAAGAAGGAGAAGCGGACACATAAGGTTTATGCAATGTGTTCCATCATTCCTAAACCAAGACGTAGATAGTTAAATGGTTCACGTTTAAGGGGTTTAGTAAGAATGTCGGCGATGTTGTCGACGGATGGCACTTTTTCGATTGAGATATATCCTTTCTGGACATTATCACAAAGAAAGTGGTGACGTAGTTCGATGTGTTTGGTACGAGAATATTGCACTGGGTTTTTGCTAAGGTCAATCGCGCCTTTGTTATCGCACATGATGGGAACGTCATCGAGTCTTACATCGTAGTCGATAAGAGCTTGTTTCATCCATAGTGCTTGTTGACATGCCTTTCTGGCGCTTACGTATTCGGCTTTGGTAGTGGATATAGCAAGAGCGGTTTTTGTCTTCGAGAACCAAGATGTTAAACTTCCCACGAATGTACAAATACCGCTAGTGCTCTTTCGGTCCACATAATCTCCCGCATGATCAGAGTCGGCATATACTACGGTTTCTATGCCTGTCCCCTTAGGATACCACAATCCTTAGTGCGTTGTTCCTTTAATGTATCGGAAGATACGCTTAACCGCTTCAAGGTGAGAGGTTTTGGGAGCCTCTTGGAAGCGGGCACAAAGGCAGACACTAAACACGATATCGGGCCTACTTGTCGTTAGATATAATAAACTACCTATCATGCCTCGAAGACTACCTATCATGCCTTGATACTTGGTACTTATCAACCGATCACACTCATCACCTTTTGTGAGTTTCTAAGTATGGCGGGGAGGACATGGGGTTTTCAAGGTTAAATCCTCTCGACAAATTTCATAATCATTCTTATATACTTAGATTGATTAAAGTAAATATACCAACTTCCATTTTAGTTTATTTGTAAGTCCAATGTAAGAAGTTAAAAGTTCGATACACCTAACAATGCAAGCTCTCAACTCTAACTCGTCATTGGCATGAATTTTGGGCAAATTACATCACAAGTACATGTATTTGTACAAAAAAGTCGTAAAATGTCTTGACCGAATATAATGTCATCGACATAAAATATTTTAAGCAATGATCTAGATTTGAACATTATTCTACGTTAGAAGAACAAGGATTGTTATCGTTCCATTCTCTTTTTATATTCATGTTTTAATAAGGAAAGCTTTTACTCTATCATACCAAGCTATTGGGTGCTTGTTTAAGACCTATAAACATTCATTCTATTTATTTATAAACCTGATCTGATTTGTTTTTCTGGCAATCAATAAATCCCAAATGGAGTGTAGCCACGATACCTCCTCATTACTAAAACCTAATTTTGGGAAGTAGCACTTTATACATCCATTTTGAAGATAGAGTTTTAAAAAAATCGAAACACAAGCATAAAGGCAATGAATACTAATGAATAATTTGGACAACAAGTCTAGCAACTGGGAGCAGATTCAGTTTCATCATAGAAATCGTCGGATGCATGTCTCCATTGTTATGATAAGATAAAAAGGAAGTAATGTATTTGCACTTATGTAGCAGAATAATCACAAAGGCCATATTATTAGAAACAACCCTATGACCGTTCCGACTACCGACCACATCTACAACTTTTCCTAATATACCACCTTATTTTGTTCCTAATGATCCGACCCCCATGACGATTGTTGTATGTCACTAATAGACCCTAGGTATAGAGGAACTAAGACCCCTCCCAAACATCATTTCAACGAATTGATTTAATTCTTCTTGCATGGCGACTATCCAACTTTTGGCATCTCCTAACTCTTCATTCACATTCTTAGGTTCTATAGTGTGATATAAAAGAGGGGGGGGGGGGGGGGGGGGGGGGGGGGGGGGGGGGGGGGGGGGGGGGGGGAGGGGGGGGGGGGGGGGGGGGGGGGGGGGGGGAAGTGGGGGGGGGGGGGCAAAAGAAGTTTACTTTGGTGTTTGGGCTTTGACCTGAGGGTTCTTTGTTAAGGTTTCCTGAGACATTTTCTAATGTATGGTTGCCTAGATTCCTTAATGTTTTACTTATTTTATCGTGATCTCAAAAAGTTTCATCCAGAATGTGGTTTTCTATTTTTCTTTGGTGACATTAATGCTTCGGCTTCATCTAAGTCATCACCACCAAGGGTAGATGTCTTAGAGGGTGGATAGAGTTTCATAAATGTCACATAAGTGATTCTTGACTTTCCTATTGTGTTTGTTTAGGATGAAAGGCTTTACTATTGTGAGAATAACTACACACTTATATAGCAACTCCTAATACAATCCTGACCGAATGCCCGATGTGACTCAAGGCAAAAGGTCAATTCCACAAAAGGATAAAATACACAAGTAAGAAACATTATAAAAAAGATTCCGGAAGAGATAATCCTGGTGTTCGTGAAGTCCCAACGAGGCTAGCAATTGAAATTAATCCTTGGTTTGATGAGAAATTGAATGATGGAGAATATAAGATGGAAACACATGATATAATTATGAACTAAATTAATATAAATCAAACCTAATTTGAATCTACGGAAACAGTATCGGAAATGGATCTTAAAAACTACGGGAAACAAAATTATTTTGTAAATAGGTGAAAACCTAAATATAAAATCTAAATTAAAATACGGAGGAACAGAATAAGTATCGGGAAACCTAAATAACTAAAAAATTAAGAAAATAAATAGCTAAAGTAAATTAAAAATCAGAAATTAAATTCCTTAATTAACCTATAATTGAAGAATAAAGACAACTAGAACCTACAAACGAGGTCGATAGAATGCTACAACAGAAAAGTCAACAGTTAAAACGCACCCTATAAACCGTGGCTTAAAGACATGAAATTTAAGAAAAATTAAGCCTACACTAAATTTTATATATTTCCTAGACACTAAATGACAAAAGAAACTTTTGTAAAAAAAGAAAAATTTTTTTTTTATTATTCTTTGCGTATTTTTATGATTTTTTATAAGTAAAAAGTATTAACTAAAATCAATTATTAATTGCTAGAAAATACAAATTTAACTGGAAAAATATAGAAAAATGGTTTTAATATGCTAAAAGAGTGCAGAAATTTAATGGAATGAAAAGCCCTAATTTTTAAAAGCTAATTGAACCCTAATTTATTCAATTAAAATTATAAACCCTAATTAATAAAACTAAAAACTAAAATATTAATTCTATTTTATTTAATAATAAAGACAGGGTAGAAATGGAAAGAAATGAAACAATAGGGTAGGCGGGGTAACTAGGGAAATTTTACACTAAAGAGAAAACGTGTAACCTTAAACAATCTATACAATGACAGAACAGACCCTACAGATTTCATCGCTTTATAGTTCTTAAAGAAACAATTGAGAATTAGCAAAACTTTAAAACTACAAGTTGTAGACTAGCTTTAATCCTAGACAACTTTAACAAAAGCACTTTGGACTTTAGACCAAAGAATAAGCTGAAAAATAACACCTAGTCTGTCTGTTACAGAAAGTTACTATGTTTCCTATACTTTTGGATTTTTGCTATTGAGGGCTAATACTTGATGAAAATTAAAACTAAAAAATGAGGCCCCCCCCCCCCTTGTGTTTTTATGTATTGAAGCTTAAGATGTGCATTAAGAAGATTTGAACTAAAATTAACCTATGCTTAACAAAACTTGAAAGAAAATTAAGAATAAAAATTGCAAGTTTTGATGAAACTGTTTTTTAGCTTTTTTCTCATAAGCTAACAAGCTTATTTTTGGACCTAGTGCTGAGATTTGAAAATAAACAATCCTAGCTACTTCTAATCAACCTGGCTAAAAGGATTTGTCAAACTCTAAAAGGAAATGAGAAATTTCAAATTAAAATGCCAAAATCTAATGCTGATATAGAATGCTGCTGATGCAATTGGTCTTTTCTTAAGATACAGTCTAAATTTCAAGTATGACTTCATCAAAACCTACTAACTCTTATGGTAATCTAAACCTACTTTGGACAATGCTGAATCCACAAGTTATAAATCTCTTAATGCTAACAAATCTTATCTATCTAAAATGCCCTGGTGCTGGCAATGACTTTTACACTTCTAACTTTTATAAAACTAAACTTTAACTTTTAAAAACTGTTAATCTCTTGTATTTATACTCTAACTCACATGAATGAACAGCTTTGACAAGGAAAGATTGACTTTAACAGTCAAAATAGGTCAAATCTAACACTCTTTTACTATAAGCTGTTTAAACGATTTTGCACATAAAATGTATTTAAAACTAAAACAGCTTAAAACATATATCCACTTCTACTATACTAAATCTAACTTAGCTATTTAAGCTCTTAAACAACCTAGCTTATAGGGAGATTAAGCTAGTACTCTACTAGCTTAACTTTAACTACTAGGACAGTATGATAAAAAAAAATAATTTTGCACAATTTATTCTTCAAACCTTAAAGATAACAAATTATAAGACTTAAACAAACATAATTGCACAGAATTAAGCAAACTTTGAACATGAATAAGCAAATGTTAAAACTCAAACTAAGCTAAAATGAATCTAAGATAATAGAACCTGGAAGTATGGAGTTCAAACACAAAGCTACTCTAGTGAGTGATTAGTCTCAAATTTGTAAACCTAAGTGACTTCCAAACTCCTCTAACCAGAGCTTAAAGCTCAATAAGCAAAGATAGAGCTTATCTCCTTTTGAACCTCCAATTTGAAATTATGAAATCAAGTGATCATTAAGATGTAAGATGAGTTAAACTGATGTAATGAAAAGCTTAAACACAAGATTACTGAAATTTACTTATTAGAAACATAAGACTCAAACGAGCTATTAGAGCTTATTTGATTAAATTTGACTTATACCTTGAAAACAAAAGCTTAATAAATTGGTAAATACTAATTGATATTGCTGAATAAAAGGAATAGCAAGTTTCAAAGGCAACGGATTACTGAGAGCTTAAAAGCTTAATTGCTTAAATTGAAAGCTTAAATTGCTTGAAAATGAAAATTACAAAGTAAAGTTTTTAAAACTAAAACAACTGAGTATAATAATCTTAAAGCAACTTAATTAAATTTTACACTAAGAATAGGAAAAACAGGGTGTAATATGGTGTGTGGTGCTCGGCTTGGTTTCTTTTCTTTTATACAAGTCCAAAGTCTTCTCTTGTCCTTGGGATGTGTTTGCTGTGAGTGTACAAAGTCCCCAAGGCAATCCTAGCCTTCCATCATTCTTGTACACCATCTCACCATTAAAGGTCTTCGGGTTGTGTGATTGTTGAACTGGAAAGGGTTATAGGGGTAATGGGGAGGTGGGAAGTGGTGAGGGGTAGGCTGGGAGTGTACTAGGGAGGTGGTATTGCAAGTGAAACCGTGGGAAAGGGGAGTTTAGGTTTTGGCGGGTAATGGTTATGGTACGTTTGTGGTTAGCAGGTTTAAAAGAGAAGTTTGGAGATGGTGCACTTATGGCCCTCCATCTTTCTCTCTTTTTCCATTTCTTATTAAGCCCAAAACAGTTATAAATAAGTTTGGAAAGTGACGTGTTTGGTCCCTCTGTTTTTATAACTAAAAGAATAAAGAGGGTTTTGGTGTATTGCAAAAATGGTCCCTCTAGCTTTTAGTTTAAATGAATTGCAAAACAGCCCTTGTGTTTGGTTTCTTTTGTTTTCTTTATAAAAACATCTTTCAAACATGGCACTTTTGGCCCCTTTTCTTTATTTTTTTCATTTTTAATTATAAAACAAAGTTTTTAAAATTTACATTTTGGTCCTTATGTTTATTAAACAGGTATTGGTGCCTTGGTTTGTGTTGGCTTGATTGGGGCCCACTGGTTTGGGTTTGGGCCCGAATAAGGTTTAAGTTTTGTTATTGGGCTTTTTCAAGCCCAAATAAGATTATAAGTGGGTTTATGTGTTGTACAATGTTGGAGATGGCTGTAACTGGGCTAGGACTTGGGCCTTTAAATCATCACAGTCTTTGTCAATTGCACCCAAATGGGCATGAAGTAATTGATTGAGGTCCCATTTGTGTCTTCACTGACTTTGTAAATAACTATTGGACTTTCCGCGCCCATCAGGATGTTGTAAGATTGCATTCAATAGTATTCCTTCATTCCGGCTCCTTGACTGCTGATTCCTCAGTATTTGCCTCTGAAATGGCATTTTTGGACTTTGCCTTGATTTTGCACAGTCCTTTTCCAGTTTCCATGCTCAGTTTTGTCATTTGGCTCTAATTTCTGTCTTTTTGTTGATATCCACTTCCTGCACAATACAAATGCAAAACAAACATATATTTGGCAGTTTTTTGTCTGTTTTTGGTCATTTAAGCTCGTTTTTAGAGGTAAAAGATATGTGTAATTAAGCACTTATCAATAACCTAAAAAGAGACCTTCATATGACTTTGGGTCAAATTTGGTAAGGTAGTCTTTTGTGTTCAAAATGAAGCACTTACTTCCAAACACTCTAAAATAATCTAGCGTAGATTTTCTACCTCTTAAGAGTTCATAAGGTGTTTTTCCTAGAATGGCTCTTATGAGAATTCAGTTGAGAATGTATGTTGAAGTATCTCCAGCATTACACCAAAACTTTTGTAGTAACCATTGCTCATTCAACACAGTCCTACTCATTTCTTGAAGTGTGCTATTTTTCCGGTCGACCACGCCATTTGATTGAGGAGTGCTTGGAGCCGAGAAGTTATGTGTAATAACGTTGGCGTTACCAAATTCTCCAAATTGCACCTCATTATCAAATTCTCTACCGTGGTCGGTTCTTATTGACACTATTGAACAACCAAATTGGTTTTGGATTTTCCTACTAAATATTTCAAATTGATTGAAAGCTTCGGTTTTATCCTTAAGAAATTCTAGTCAAGTATACCTAGAGTAGTCATCTACTATGACTATGTTTAACGTTTTTCCTCTATAACTCCGTACGGCGGATGAGACAAAAGAATCCATATGGAGAAGTTCTAAGACTCTATTCGGTGTGAGACTACACTCTTAGCTTTGAGACTAGCATGAGCCTTGTTTTCTTCATTTACAAGCAATCACAAAAATATTGATCAAACTTAATTTAGGTAGGATTCTAACAAATTTCTTAGAGGCCAACGATTGATATGATACGGCATATTTGCGTGTTCTAATCTCCGATCCACATGGTGGGAATTTTCATCATCTAGCTAGAATAAATTCGATCCTGTGTGGCTTATTTCATAGTTTCTATCACACAATCCGCTATCCTTTGACCCATTCGTCGGGTTCCAAGTCGACTCAAGGCATATCTATTAATAATTAAGTACAATAACTCCAAACATTGTCGCCAGTAGAAAAAAAGAAGGGGGGGAATATCTCATGGGTCCAAAGTTGTATGCAAACATCCCTTGCATTGATGCAATTGTTTGAGATGTTAGAATAGAAAGACACATTTCCCATGGACATTAACGTTGACTTGGAAAGTTATTCCAGTTACGAGAAAGCCATGAGGTTTGGTTTTGTCGTACCAACAGTCTCTTGAGTTTGCGGTGATTTAGAACGAGGAAAATTATTATTAACTTTGTAAGGAGGTGGAGTTTTTGATCTAAAGTTTGGTTTGGAAAATCCAACTCCGGGTTTTGACAATGGCTTATAGAATTGTTTAACTTCATTGTCACTAGCTGTTAGGATTGATAAAAATGACGATCTTATTGAGATAAAAGTCTTGTAATAAATAGAGAAATAATATTGTGTAATAGGTTAGGTGAAAGGCTTGTAACTAAAATATAAGTCACGAGACCCGATAAATAGTTAAAGTCTAAAAGACAAGAGTTCCAAGCTCATACTTGTATCTGGGTATAAATACCCCTCCACCACCTCATTTGTGAGGTGTGTTTCTAAGAGTCTCTTAAGTTTCTTAATCTCATTCTTATCTTTTATCTAATCCTCCTCCTCCCTCTTTCTCTCTCTACTTTCTCTCTCTAGACTAAACACTCTATTGCTTATTGATCATGAATTCAAGACCTCACAAGTGGTATCAGAGCTACAGGAGCGATTTAGTGTTGTTTAGGAGAGCTTATTCGGTCAGCTTATTCCAGCAGCTTATTTTGAGCTTATTTTCTACTTATTTCAAGCTTATTCGATCCTGATCATCTGCTGTGTTTATTCTGTCTTTTTCGTATGCTTATTCTGTTTTTCAGCTTATTTTTCGTGTGCTTATTGAGTCAAACTGCTTAAAAATGTGCTTATTTAATTTTTAGAGATTATTTTGTGCTTATTTTGCTGATCTTGGTTTTATCGAGATTGTATACTTACGGTTTTATCGTAAGTGTCATGGAAAAAAAGCAGTTATAATATCAAATTTGGAAGTTTGACCGGTCAAACTCGGAAAAAGCTGTTACAACTTTTGGTCAACGGTCAAACTCGATCGAACCTACATGTGTCTTTTTTATTTTTAGAGATAACGTAGATCTTAAAACCTCTCAAGAAAGCTAACAGTTAAACCATTTACAAAACCAGATAAAAAGAAACAAGAAGTTCAACGATCTCAGTCTAGTTTTTTTGTGTGTTTCAAACTTATTTCATAACCATAAAAGATCATCACACAAAAGATTTTTTACATCACAGATCTATCGGAAACTAAACTCGGACACTAAACTCAAAAACAAACTCGAAAAAACCAAACTCAAAACCAAACTCGAAACAGATCCAAACTCGGAATCAAAATCAAAACAAACCTCTCGTCACTCTTTTAAGAAACACTCTTCACAGATTCAAAACCAGACTCGAAAACAAATAAAGAGAGATCTCAGCTGGTTCTTTTTTCGTGTACTACCGTTTTGGACCTAAAAGATCATAAACTCGATAGGAAAAACATCTTCATAGATCTCTTTTGAATCAATAAGCATCTTTGTTTAATTTTCGAAACATTTCAAGAAAAACTAAGAACACGAGGTGTTCTCGTCTTCCTTTGTTTCGATTCATACAGAACTTAAAACGAAAAACAAATAACAAAAAGATCTCAGATTTGTTTTCTTGTGTCGTGTTTGGTAGTAAAGAGTGAGACCATTAAAGATCTTGAAACACGTCAGAAACAATCATCATAGATCAATTTTTTAATTTCTTATGATATTCGAAACTCATAAAGAATAATCAAGAACAAGAGTGTCTAAGATTTTCTTTTCTTTCGGTAATAACAAATTAAAAACAAAAATCAAAGATAACCCACCTGTGGTTCAAACTCTCCTTGGTTTAGTGGTTTGTGTTTCACAATTTTTTTAACAAAATAAAGAGCCCTTGCGTGTTGGTATTTGGATTAACAATAAATAATCGAAGGAGATTATGGTTTATGATATTCGGTTTATGTGGTATGAAATAAGTGAAATGAGATTGAATGATTAAGTGTTTTGTGGCTACGTTTGAGAGATTTGTTTGTGTAAATAAAAGTAATGTGTGTAAATTGTGAGACTAGTGTGCATTTTATATCTAGGTCAACATATTAGGGTTAAGGTCAGTTGGATGGATAAGTGCTAAGTTTTGTTTGGGCTTGAGTTGTTTTTATTTTTTAAAAGGGCCAAAAATTATTGGGCTGTTGTGATATAAAACTACAATTTCTCATTCATAAATTTTGTTTGCAGATTAAGTAGTTTAAAGATCTGTTGTTGAGATTTTGATATTAAATTGTGGTATAGTTTTTGGTTAACAATTTGATTAATGAGTATCGTAATCTTGATTCATTTTTCGATTCATACTTTTGTATAAACTGTGATATCTGTGAAAAATTTGGCTTGTGTGTGATTGAAGTTTTTGGTTCAAGTGTGTTAGTATTCAGATTGAATTTAGTTTTGAGAGATAATTTGTGATTATGTTTGTGATTGATTTGGTGTGTATGGGTCTGAAAGTTTGTGCGTGATTTGGTTTGGATTGAATTTTCGGGTTTGAGTTGAATTTCTTGGGTTCGTTGTGCTAAAGAAGGAAAATAGGATCAAATGAGAAAATAAGACGCTTAGCTCAGGAAGCTAAAAAACAACAATTATTTACTCAAAACGTCCAACAACAAAACACGACTTTGACTAGTCAGCTTGAGTTATATAAGAAAAGGGTTCAGGTTTTGGAAGGTATTAACAAGGATAATAATTATCTCAACGAATTTCTTGAAGCTGATGAACGGGCAAAACGTTATAATAAACAAGCTCAGTCTCAATTGGTTCATGATCGAGATATCATTCGAGATCTCGAAAAACAACGAGATAAATTAGAATTGGATGCAAAACGTTTAATCAAACACAGCGTGACAAAGAGGAAAAATATCTTGATGATATTCTTCTGTTACAAGCTAAAATCAAAGATCTTGAAAATGCTGTTTGTAAAATGGGCAAATCAACTGAAACACTTCGGTTTCTTACAAATGAACAAAAAGCTTTTTGGGACAACTTATGTAAGTCAGGTTTGGGATATAACGGTCCTTATGTTCTTTTGCAAGCTTATGCTAAAATTCCTAAGTTGTATCGTGCTTATGAACTTTGTGATAAAAATGAACAACTACATGTTTTTGATTCTGAGGAAACTCTTGAGGATGCTGAAAAGAGTTGATTAAAAATGAATGAGTTTCAAAAAGATGAAAAAGTTCAAGAGTTAAAGATACAACCAATCGATTACGGAAAATTGAACAAACTTTATGACAATTTTGCTCCTCAAAAATAACTTTCTGCTGAACAAACATATTTTTCATCATCTTGTATATCTTCTATTTCAAAAATATCTTTTGAAGAATTTTCTTCTAAGACAAAACCAAGCATGGCATCAATGCCTAGTGCAAATCCAATGCTTGTGGATTTGAATGAAATGGAAAATATTTTCCAAACGTTGTTTGAGTTAATTCGAATGAGTTGTAAAAGAGATGAAAAAGAAATGAATCCAATTGTTTAAAAGTTGTTTTTCTATTTTATACTCTTTCATAATCGTTTTAAAAAGGATGTAAAAGAAATGAAAGATGTTTTTGTTTCAGTGGAAAATGATCTTGATGAAACTTTCAAACAAAGTGAGCTTTTAAAAGATCGACTCTTGGAAGCATTCTTAGCTGAAGATATTAAGAATCTTGTCATAACTTCTTGTGTGGAAATAAGAAATATGGATTTACATGATGAAATTGAAAGAATTTCAAAAGAGTCAAAAATTGTTTCAAATGAGAGTAAAACAGCTGATATGGTTTGTAATGATGCATTTGAAGTCACACAGGGATTGTCAAAAAGAATTGTTGAATTAGAAAAAGATGTGTCAAAATTTGAGGCAAAGAGTATTGCTTTTGAAATCGCACTTCAACAGAAGTCTCGAGAAAATAATTCTTTGAAAACATTGCAAAAAGAAAATGAGAATTTTATGGCATCATTACAACTCGAGAATGCTCATTTGAAACAGACTTATAAAGATTTGTTTGAATCGGTTCAAAGGTCAAAGGTTGAGACTAATCAATGTGATGAAGTCAAAGTTAAGGACAATTTTGATGAAATTGAAACTAAAAACATTGAGTTGGAATATCGAGTGGCGTCATTAATTAAGGAGAATGAACACTTGAAGTTGACTTACAAAAACTTGTTTGATTCAATCAAAAAGTCGCGGGTTCAAACAAAAACTTCAAATGTAACACAAAACGAGGCAGAAAATCTGAAGTCTCAATTGTTTGAATTTGCTGAAACAAAGTTCAGTAATATTTTGGAAAAGATTGAATTTTTCAAAAAGTCACCGGGGGAGAAACAACATCTTTTTGAAAACAAAACAAGTGTTTTTCAAATAAAGATTGATGAGCTGGAAAAGGTTTTAACTCAACAAACAAAAGATTTTAATGCTGTCAAGCTTGAATTGTCCAACAGAACTGCTAAATTTGAGGCGTATTTTGAAAAACTTGAAAAAACAAAGTTGTTCTTGAAAGGACAAGTGGCACGTTAAGGTTGATGATTCTAAAGCTAAAATGATCAATTATGAAAGAAATTAATCAGTTGCGAACTCAATTGGAAAATTCATAAAGGAAAGTTTGTGAAACTAAGTTTGATAAAAACATTCAATTTTGGAGGAAAACCACCAGCTGATAAATTGTTGAATAACTCTCAAATTTTCAAAATCAATGGTTTACTCCCAAAGTTGCATATGCAATAAGAGTTTGTCAAAAACAGTTCACTACACATTCTTTGCCTAAAAATGAAAAAGATCAGTTTTTAAAACGAATTGTAATATTTGGGAATCAAATTGGCATCCAAGATATTCCGTTTTGTCAAAAAAGAATATCATGAGTTGAGAACTTTGTATAATGCTTTGAAAGTAAAGTTTGATTCTCTTAATCGGAAAAGGAGGGAAACCAATGTTTCAAAATCTTCAAAACCTAAAGTAAGCATTTCGGAAAAGGTTCACACGGGTGAATCCTCAAAACCATTTTCAAGAAGGGTTTCTCAGTTTACAACCTATTCTTTGCAAAAAGATAGGAAATTTTCTAAGACTCTTCAAAGTTTTGAAACACTTACTCCTCAAAAGGGTTTTAAGACAAGAGCTTCAAATGCAAAGCATCAATCTTTTGAAACATCTTACTCTTGTTTTACATCGGTAAAACAAGTGTGAAGGCCAATTACGGAATCTCAAACTTTTGAAGCATTTGTTTCTCAAAAGAGTTTTAAGACAAGAACTTTAAAAGGAAAGAATCAAGTTTTTGTTAATCCACACTCTCGTCTTACACCGGTAAAACAAGTGTGGAGACCAAAACAAAGTCATTTGAAAACTTTCAAATATTCCAGATCAGAAATGTTTTCAATGCAAAACAAGAATGACTTGCCTTTGAAAAAAAAAACAATGAAAGATTTTCAAACGCTTCAAAAACGAATTTCCAGAATGTTACTCAAATGGGTAAAAATAAATGGAATTTTCTTCACCAAAAGATTTAAAACTTCACATGAAACACCGAGTTTCAAAAATCAATGGAAAATCAAAAGGAATTTTAAATCTCCGTTGATTTTACGAGAGTTGTTTTCAAATGAAACACCGGTTTCAAGCCCTCTTTTCAAATAAGAGAAAAGTGTACGTTTCAGTGCGCTTTATCTTCAAAAGAAGAGAAATCTTCTTTGTCACGAGCAATTTTTTATCAACATCTTTTCAAAAAGTATGCCCGGGACATACGAATTCTAAGTAAATGTCAGCTTATGACTCGTTCTTCAAATAAAGGAAAGTGTACATTTTTGTACATTTATCCTTGCAACGGGAAGCTTACAACTTCTCGGACTTGAGCTATTTCATTTAAGATATTCCAAATCTAAAGCTCAAGTAAAATGGTATACAAAAGTTTGAACACAAATTTTCAAGAGTTATTCAAAAAGATTTTTCAAAATCTTTCAACTTGTGTGTTCAACACTTAATTCGTTCACTCATTTGATATATTTTTGAAGGGGAGTATAAAGGAAAATGTTTTGAACAAATGAATAATAATCGATTTAAAAGTAGTTGTTGTTAAGTGTGTTTATATCGATAAGCGTGCAAATGGTAAAGATTGTATCCGGTTACGACCGTTTCCTGAAATTAACAGGATGAGGAGTGAGCAATCTACTGACCATAAGTTTTAGATATCGACATACTTTGACACAACTAGTTTTTCAAATTTGTTTAGAACATCAGGAAAGGTTCCAAATTATAATCATGCTATATCCGTTTTCTCCCATGTGTTTTCAAAATCTCATAGAGCTATTTTAATCCATTGATATCAAAAATATCATATGGTATGCTATTTTTGAGGGGGAGAAAATTGGATTAAAATGTGATCAAGAAAGATAAATGTTTAAGTGTGTGGAATAACAAAGTGATCTAAAAGACTCAAAGTGCAATCAAGTCTTTCCTCCATGTGCAAAATAATTTTGAATATCGATGCACATGTGTAGGGGGAGTATTTCTCAAAAAGTGAAACTTTCAAAGTGTTAAATGTTTTGATTTATATCAAACACTTTGATTGATTTTCAAAAGGTTTTATGGTTCTGATCTTAATACCCAACAACCAACTACCTCACAATGATCAAAGAAGAAATAAGGTGGTAAGGTTAGGTATTATCCCATGATCCAACCAGAACCGGAGGGATCTACCCAGGGACATTCCATAGATAGAATAAAAGTCCTTAGGTATGATGGAGTAGAATGAAAATGGGAATAATGTCAACTAAGGAATGAGCTATCATTGGAACAATCACAACATGATGATGGTAATGACGTCTTGGTGGACATTGAAGGGGTTGAAAAATGAAAAAAGAAATATATAGATAAAGGGTGAAAAAAAAGAAGCCCTCCACAAACTTTAGGCAGAAACCGGGTCAATACATAATCTATCGAAAATCACAAAGATGATATTTAGTATTGAAGAATGACATCATGGACCCAGTGATGCAATGCACAACCCTTCCCAGCCACTCAAGATTCTCTCAAAATAATTCTTGTTTCATTGTCATGGAGATTAAACGCATAATCTATTGACATCTCACTCCGAGATTGTTGATATTGAAAAGGTGGCAGTCTGCTCCAGCTTCCAATCACTAAAACCAAAAAACACTAATTGAGTCTAGAGCCAAATGAGATCAAATCATAAATCTCACATAGGACACAAAAGTACATTTGTATTAAACATCAAAGATACAAAAAGGTACACGGGTCCCTTATATGTCTATGTGACTTTGCATGTCTTTGTGACATTGCGCAGAACATTCAATAGTGATACTTAAGAAAAGCATTCACGATGATGAATGGAAATCCTACCAGTGCAAACATCAAGCCAACACTGAACGTAGGTCACTAATTTGAAAATGATTGATTAATGATTCAATTAGTGTTAACTAGAAATCTAAGTGATCTAGTAGTTATCATGTTTTTCTGAAATTTGTTTTCAAAAAACACAAACAACATTTCCTTGATTCATTCAAGTGAAGTGTTGGATTACCAAGGTTACTTATGGTGTCACAATATTGATGAGGGGAGATTGTTGGATTTGAAGTTAGTAGCTGACTCTCATGTTTAGACCGCACTTAACACATGACTTCACTATCGAATATTCAGGTGTAACAAGATTATGATTATGTTTAATGGTCATCCAATATAATCAGGGGGAAGAGAAGTGTTCTAGCTGAATATTTTGATAGAACGCAATAATTAAGGGGAAGAAATGTGAACATTCGGGACTTAATTGACTTGGAGGTTATAGTTGCTTTCTTCAATGAGTTGTTTGTGTGAAGTATGTGCATACAAATGATGGTTTATTTGGGGGGAAGCAGTTGGGAGAAGATACATTTATGTACAACAACATCAACAACATCTCTACCTTTCAGAAGCAAGAACACCGTCATATTCATTCCTTCATATCTCATACTCAAAGTTCAAAGATACACTTCTACAACTGTAATAAATCAAAGAACTTCCTCAAAACATCAAAATTGTTGATCAAGACAAAAGTTCTACATGAGGAAGATTGTAAGCTATCAAGAAAGTATGAGTATGTTTGTTAGAAGCTTTAAAAGACAAATCAAGATGGATTCACAGTAAAGAATAATGATATGGAAAGATCAAGATCAAGATCACTAGAACATGATTGGAACAAGACCACTATTACACATCAAGACTCAAGACAAACAAGCATTGAAGTTCAAAAATCAAAGTCACAAGAGAGATCTCAAAGATCATCCTTTAGGGGGAGATTGTTATGAATAAGAAAATGATGATCATTAATGCAATCAAAGAGAGATCTCAATGATCATCCCTTGGGGGAAGATTGTTAGGATTGATAAAAGTGATGATCTTAAAAGTCTTGTAATAAATAGAGAAATAATATTGTGTAATAGGTTAGGTGAAAGGCTCGTGACTAAAATAAAGTCACGAGACCCGATAAATAGTGAAAGTCTAAAAGACAAGAGCTCCATGCTCATTCTTGTATCTGGGTATAAATACCCCTCCACCACCTCATTTGTGAGGTGTGTTTCTAAGAGTCTCTTAAGTTTCTTTATCTCATTCTTATCTTTTCTCTGATCCTCCTCCTCCCTCTTTCTCTCTCTACTTTCTCTCTCTAGACTAAACACTCTATTGCTTATTGATCCTAAATTTAAGACCTCACACTAGCAACAGGAAACTTGGCTTTGTTTACAATTATGTGTTTTGGACTAGGAACCAAAATATATTTTTGAAAAGACACATTTTTCTCAGATCCAGGCGTTGCTGGTGGCGGTCCCATAATTATTTTGGGGGTCACCTGGTCATTTAGGGGGCCGCTCATATTTATGGGACCTCCATTAGAATACATATTTTTCTGATCTTTCACAAATTTTATTTCCTTAGTTCCACTATATGATGCTTCAAATGAATTAAACGCTAAACCTAATTTATCACCGGAGGGTTTTTGATTACTTAACATTTCATTTAAGCAATGTGTACTCTTTTCAAATTTGTTTAATCTAGTGGATTCTTCTTTGAGCTTTTCATTCTCAATTTTAAGTGCATGACACTTTGCACCAATCGGAATCAACACCCTTGATTTTTCTCGAGTATAGACAATTTATTTGTAGGGGTATAATTTTCTAATCTATCTGATCATTTTCTAGACGTGAGGAGGGGGGTCTAGTAGCTTTTGGTACTTATTGATTATCTTTAGACTCCATTTTGGCATATTTGTCATAGTCATTGTCCTAAAGCTTAAAGTCATCAAGTAATGACTTTTTATCTCTAAATTAGGCTATTCGAAACATGACCTCACGTTGATGCATGAGCTAGGCAAGAAACATTTTCAATCTTTGACCTTCCATCATCTATTCACGGGGGGCTCTGTCGCTTCAAGAGCCTCCTACAAAAGCTCTTTGGTTCTTATCTTTCGATGGTTTTGGACATTCTCCAATAAGATAATTTGGATCGGCGCATCTAAAGCATTTTCTATCACTTTTATCGTTCTTGTCATCACAGCTTCTTTGGAACGTCTTTTTGTCATTCCGAGGTTGCCTCACAAATCTACCTCTTCTTTTAAAGAACTTCTTGAAGTCTCTTACTGCCATGGTGTACTCTTCGTCTTCACTACCGGAAGTCGAACACTCTTCATCACTAGATTCTTTCTTAGCCTTTAAAGTAATAAATTTCCTTTCAACTTTTGCTTTGACTATTTCAGAATCTTTCTTGATGATTAATTTGTGAACTTTGAGGTTCCCGATAAGTTCATCAAGAGATAGTGACGTTAAGTCTTTCGACTCTTCAATCGCCGTGACCTTTGCTCTCCATTTAGGATGTAGAGCCCTAAGAAACTTCCTTACGTAGTTCTTACTAGAATAACCTTCATCAAGAGCTTTAAGACTAGTAATAATAGTATTAAATCTAGCAAAAGCACTATCTATAGATTCGTCTTTGAAAATGACGAATTGTTCATATTGTTGAACCAAAAGGTCGATCTTATTATCTTTGACTTGGCTATTACCTTGATGGGTGATTAACAAAGTTTTCTAAATTTCGTTTGCTGTGTTACACATGAAAATTCTTTCATATTTTTTTCTTGACAAAGCATTGTAAATAACCATTTTCGCTTCATTATTTTTCACAAGTCTCGTTTTGAGATCATCGGTTTGTTTTTCAAAAGGGATAACCTCATCTAATTTAGTTTCCGGATTTTGTACAATAGGTTGAAAATCACCATTGGTAATAACATGCCAAAGATCTAGATCTTTTGATTTAACATATGTCTCGAATCTATTTTTCCAATAAATAAAACTATCGCTTTCATAGAGTGGTGGTCTTTGCTTAGATTGCCCTTCTAGATATTTGTCAAAATCCATAGATCGATCCAAACTTTAAAATACAGCATATTTTAAAAATCTTGAGTGACCTTGCTCCTAGTACCAATTGTGGAAACTAGAAGGGGGGTTGAATAGTTTACACGTTTGTTTTATGGTTTAAAAGTTTACTTTAAAAAATATGTAGATCCGAGTTATATGTTTAATCAAATCACAATATGAACAAGCAATAACTATCTAAACGAAAACTAAATAACAACAATAATAATGTAAAGATATAAGGAAAGAAACAACCAAACCAAGACACTGAGATTTTACAGTGGTTCGGCTACGAAGCACCTCTTCGCCCTACTCCATTCCCCGAGTATCCGACTCGATATTTTACTATGTCAACAAGCTCCCTTTAGGCGGAGAAAACCGTTTACACAGCGCTTACTTTATTTTCTGACACTAAACTAAATGTCTAGTCCTAATCTTAGCTAGAACCAATATACCACTTCACAAGATATACACACTCACAAGATCTACACTATCGGATCTACACAATATCCGAATCACACAAATACACAAGATAAATACAATAGAGGTTTGGTACTTAGAAGAAAAGAGGAGAGATCACTAATTAACACTTCGTTTCTTGACGAATACGAGTGTTCTTCTCTTGCACTTGAATGAGAGGGAAGAGATGAGAAGAAGAGATTAGATCACTTGAAACAAGATCTAAGTATGTTAGTGATCAAGAGTTTTAGTGAGAGAAAGAAGGTTTAGAGAGAGAAAGAAAAGACTGAAAAATTTCGTGCAAAGAGGAATGTTTTTCTGCTGGGAATGGAGCAGTATTTATAGGCAGGGAATCCCAACGGTCATCTGGTGGCGGTCCCGGCGGTCCCTTATATATAAGGGGGCCGCCAGGCCTATAAGGGGGCCGCCACTAGACTCCGCTCCCTTTTTTGTCTTTTTGTGGTGAAGGTTGTATCTGTTATGGAACCTTCCATTTTGGGGGGAAAATTTGAATTTCAAATTTTAAGTTTTTAATAAAACTTTTCTTTTAATTAGAAAATATTTTGTAAATGTATTTTTGAGAAAATACTTTTGTAGAATTAAAAGTGAGGATTAAGAGAAAAATATTTTCTTGATCACTAATCATGCTTAATTATTTTGTTTGTTCATACCTTAAGTGATCACTAATCTTAGAAATGGAATTTTACATTTGATAATTTGTAAACGTTTATTTTTATTGTAAACGTTTTTACATTTTGTTATTATCAAAACGTTAAGAGGTCAAAAAATATAAATAACATTTTTAGACATTATTTGTATTAACACACTGGCCTAGAGATCATCCACAAGACAACCAAGAAGATCATTCAAATCAAGAGATGTATTCAAGCTGCCCGTGATCGTTAAAAGAGCTACGCTGATGTAAGACGACCCCCCTTGAATTTTAAGTGGGAGATAAGGTCATGCTGAAAGTGTCACCATGGAAAGGAGTGATACATTTTGGCAAACAGGAAAAGCTGAACCCTCGATATGTTAGACCTTTCAAGATTCTTGCCAAGGTTGGAACCGTTGCCTATCGACTTGAACTCCCAGAGTAGTTGAGCAGAGTTCATAGTACATTTCACGTCTCAAACCTGAAGAAGTGCCTATCCGATGAGACTCTTGTTATACCCTTGGATGAAATCCAAGTCGACGACAAGCTCCACTTCATAGAAGAACCTATCGAGATCATGGACCGTAAGGTCAAACGTTTGAATCAAATCCGTATCCCAATCGTTAAAGTGCGTTAAAACTCAAGGAGAGGTCCCGAGTTCATGTGGGAACGCAAAGATCAAATGCAGAAGAAATATCCTAATCTTTTTGCCAACTCTGCACCTGTTACGTCTTATGCTTTGCGGACAAATCTCTCTTAACAGGGAAAGGATGTCACACCCCATAGATTTCAGGCCAATATTTTAGCCGTTTCCGTTCAGTATTTTAAATTTTATAAGTTCCGTGAAATTTTTACGTTATCTGGGAAGTTATCTCGTTAATCTGAGAACCGTTACCGTAAGTAATCCGTGTTTCTAATTATCGTAGTTTATCAACAGTAGTCGTGTTTATACGCTTCATGTGAATATTTAAATTTTCAGAAATTTACGTGAAGTCGTTGCTCGTTTTCGTTGTTTACGTATCCCGTGATTTTACTTATAACGTATGTGCTTATATGTGTGTGCATGTCAAGGCTTGGAATGAATTTACTAGCATGCATGACCCCCTAGAATAATGGAGACCAAATTGGTCCCATGTGCTTGTCCTAGCCATCGGCTTCACACACACACACACACACACTCTCTTTGTTTTTAAAATTTATAGCTTACATGTTAAGCAAACTTGTCCTTATATCTCATTCATTCTTATCATTTCCTCATTCAAGAAAATACATACACACTTCTCTCTTGTCTCTCCTCTCATTGTTCGATGCCAGCAAAACACACACATATTCACCATCTTTTTCATCTTTTGATCAAAAACCTTTGAAGACTTATAGTTTGTTTGATCATTAGTGTTATTCGGGTAATCTTTAAACAACGTTTGGGTTGTGTTATTCACTAATCATCCTTATAATCTTTCATTTCTTGTAAGTCATTCAAACTTCATAAATCTTGTACTTTTATGTTCATCTTAATGCATATAAACAAGTTGTACAAACAGATTATACAAGTTTAGATTTTTAAACTACGTAAACCCTAAAAGGGTTATGTTTTGGTTTGAACTACCCAAAAAGAAAGATAAGGACATCATAGTTTTGTGATCATGGCTATTTTCATTTAATAAAAATAGTAACTTATGGCTTATTTTATGTTCGGCTTATTTAAAAAGCTCATAAAGAGCGTATTGGGCTTATGCCACTATTTAGCATAAAGGGGAAACAAAAAGGTGTTTGTTCTATCTTATTTACTTTTGATATGTATATGTTTAGCTTATTCCTAGCATATTTTTGAAAGTACAAAGAGTTAAGCTTATTTAGATTAACAAATAAGCTCAAATAAAGCTTAACGGGCTTAAGGGCCACGTCCCACAACCAAAGCCCAACACCACGAGCTTAATCCATAAGCTTAAGTGGTTCGGCTGATTTAACTTGTCTTATTGAGAGCTTATTAATAGCTTATCATTGAACCAAGAGTTTATTTAGATTCTTTTAGCTTATCGGGCCTAACCAATAAGCCCGCATGAGCTTAATATGTTTCGGCCCAACTAACAAGCCCAAACTATGGCTATAAGCCCACGGTGTAGCTTATTAGATAAGCTTATGTATAGCTTATTTGATTTTATCCTCATTAAAACACTAAACGTTTACTTATCTTGGACGTTAAGCATTACAGGTTATCTAATTAGGCTTATTGGGTCTAAAAGCCCAATAATGATCCAAAGGACTTTTCGGACTAGTTTATCAAAAGGAGTTGATAGTATATAAATGAAAATTGCGAAATGTGAATTGAAAGTGATTTAAAAGTGGTATTTAATAAAGTCTTCGACTTTGGAAAACGTGTAAACATGAACGGGTCATGCGGAAATTTTTATAAAATCTTAACACTTAGAAAATATTTGGAACAACATTTATGTAAGAACGTTTCGACCAATTTATAAAGGAATAGGTAAGAAGCCAAACAATATATATATATATATTTTACTCGAATATTACTATATAGTATTATATACTAAATATTACTATGTTCTATTATTAGTTCAACGGTACAGACCACTATAACGAATCACGAATAACGTCTATTTTAGAAAACATTTAAACGGAAATATTTTAGTAAACACATATGCATTATTCGTATTTCTCTATCATTCCGATTCTAAACCGAAGCCTATACTTCTTAGGTTCAGTTCGTTGTACTAGTCGTCGTGTACCGTGTGATTATTCTCTAGTTTTCTCACATACTTCACTTCACCGCCTCCAGTGAGTTCATGCCCAAATTTTTACTCGTTTGAATAACGGTTTTATAACTTTTAGGGTGAGATACATCGCTGTTTTGAAAACCGAAACAAATATTTTACATGAACTTTCCCTTTATTTACGTGTTGCCTAGGTAGCGGTTAGACCACTATTTTCCGTACCATCATGAAGCTTAATTACCTTTAAACCGACGCTGTTTAAGTAAGCGCGAAGTGAGTAAATAGATCTTATTGAACTAATATCCCCATTAAGGGGTTTGGAATTCTTACTGGTCGGTAACGACTGATGTACCAGGCCGAAACGATGTAATTTCATGTCGAACTAGTTTTTTGGGTGATCTTTGGTTGGACCACCAACCACGGGCAATATATATGGCAATGTCTCATGGGCTACCACTTCTATTAGCTTGGTTTCATAAGCTTAGTGCAACATAAATACTTTCTTTTGTGAAGTTGTATCTATTATAACTGTCACATACATGTTGAAATCTTGTGGTCCACTATATCAATGTTTGAAACTAAACATATGAATTCACTCAACAATTTTGTTGACGTTTTAAGCATGTTTTTCTTAGGTGCTTAGTTGGATTTATCATGACGTGCTACTTGAAGTCTTTGTGCTATGTGACTTCTACCATTTTCCAGACTATCATATTTGTTGCTCGTTACCCTTTTCATTTGAAACTTAAATACTTCTTCTGCTATCTTTAATTAATGCTCCGGTCGTGTTATTAACATTGAAATGGTTTGTAAAACTTTATTATCTTTGACTTATGCAACGAGTGTTGGTTTCTCTAAAACGTACCCCTTTAGAGGTTGTTTTCTATGCTTTGTACTTGAGATATGCATAACGTCACGCCCCCGGACGCGTATTCTGTCTAGGCCCCGTTTAGTGGTGTGACAATGTGATTTTTGGATTCATCCTGATTTTATCCCTAAAATTCCTTCCTATCCATTTGTAACTAACAAGCCTACCATAATTGAAATTTCTAACATAAGTATGGTCATCTATCAAAGATACAACCTGATATGAAGCCTCATTTTTCAATAACTTACAATAACACCTCCAATTGCATACTATTTTTCTAGCATTTTTTGATGGATTTTTTTTAAAGGCTCATTGTTTACCTTTACTAGGATCCATGATTGTTTCTTTCCTTTGTCACATTTAGCAACAATCTTGTCCTTATTACTTCTTTCAAACCATAGTGAGAACCCATTTGCCAAAGCATAATAGGTCAGGCATTCCTTGAATTTAGCAACATTTGGGAACTTCTCGCCAAGCAACAAGAAATATTAAAAGATATAAATTAAATAGATAAAAAATATAAAAAATCGAATTGAACTGAATGATTACATTTGGTTTCTTCAATTTCTAGTGTGTCAAATCATCATAAATGAGATACATTTCCTTTGACTCCTCAACAATGACAAATGGATCTGTTATTCCTATCCCATTACCTTTTAATCTCCTTGCAAAAGCTTCCATATACTTTTCATGCTCTCTTACAAAAGGAGTTAATCCTAAACCATTAACATGTATTTCTCCATACTTATCAACATCAGCAGGAACTTCATCAGCAACTTCAGTATCTCTTTCTTCAGCACCAACTTTATGAGTAACTTCATCAGCAACTTCAGCACCAATACTTTTAAACTGAATAATTCTTTTCCTAACTTCAATTACCTCATCTTTACCATTATTCAGATAATCAAAAGACTTGTCTGAGTCATCACTATCAGTTTCAGATTGGTCATCACCAAGCTTATCATAATCACTTTCATTATCTGTAAACACAGCATTGACACCAACATTCTCTCTTATTGATATACCATTACCCCTACTAGCTATGTTCTTTTTTTACTTGTGACAATGTCATCATTTGTCATGAGACTTTTACCCTTATCTAATTTCTTTTATCTAGGAAGAACTTGTTAATCAATATCGTTGGTAGCAACCTCATTCATACCCTCACTCATACCATCAACTATACCATGTACACCTGTAACACCCCCATAAAATCACAACGCAGCGAAATACCACTTTGGGGTGCTACTTCATAGTATAAAGTACAAGTTACAGTAAACGACCTCAAAAGGGACGTTTGATAAAATGTCACATTCAATTTAAATAAATCAGAGTAAATTTAGGTCCCAATAATTTATGATTTAACAAGGTTAAAAGAGTTCAAACAAGATTTCGAATGTATAGTTATAAAGATAAATGATTATCAGAAAGTGAAGAAATCGAGTCCTTCAAGTTTTGATATCCCGTCGAACTCAAATGCTCCCAAAGCACAACTAGTCAATATAAATAACCTGAGAAAATACATGCAAAAACGTCAACAATAATGTTGGTGAATTCATAGGTTTAAGTAAAAACAGTATTGAAATAGTTCAAGTAATATTTCTGTAAGAAAAGTAGCGTTACAACATTTAGAAGAATTGTTATCGAAATCCAAGTAATGTTTTCAATAAATCAAGTAATGTTCAATATGGACCACAAGGTTTAACCATCAGCCAACGAACATTATTCAAAGTATAAATTCAACAGAATACATTGCAACGAATACAATGTATAAATCTTGATTGCATTGAGCTCATGACACCGAAACCTTGACGTTAACACATATCATATGCATTCTTGTTTGCCCATGAAGTAGGTATTATTGCCTTATACCTAAATTCTAAATACAAATTGTCCGTTGACTGGGTGCTCGAAAGGATTCGATTCAGACCCCCGGACAGGGCTATCAAACCCAATAGATCTATTTATTTGTACTAGCGCTCACCCATTATAGGCAATTAACAGTTCATGATGTTGGGGTCTTTGGCAATAGTGACTCATGCAGATAATTTCATAAGCGGGTCAGGCATACCCTTCAAGCACTTGTGTTCCATTAGAAAAACAAAGTATGTGTTCATCTTTGGCAATAACTACTCATGCAATTAACCTCATATTTGGGTCCAGCATACCATAAAGTTTCTTGTGTCCAGTTTATAAAACAAGCATGTATCAAACATGTATTAGAAATCATGTGGTAGGCAAGCAAAAACTTTAGTAAAAACATTCATGTAGTGCTCATGTAGTAGAAATCAATAAGTTTACTAGTAAAACAAGCATGTATTCTCACCCCGAAAATAGTTATGAAAACCATTAAAAAAAGGTGGGGCTATGAACTCACCTTGATGTTGCAGAGAAACTAGCAGAAATGCAAATAATAATCACAGCATAAATGGAGAACGGAACAGCTCGACCAAGAAGATGCAGCTTAATTTAACGGCTATATCCTACTACTTAGGATAATGAATTTGGGTTCCCCGATAATTGGTTACGTCAACGCGACACGCTGATAAAGGATTGAGGTTTCAGGTTGGATGAGTTTGGTGGTTGGTTAAATAAAATAAATCTAAAACAAAATGCAAGGTATGTAATATATTCCGTATATATTACATATGAAAAAGAAACAATTATATAATTCATGTGGTGAATTATATAATAAAGACAAACAAACAAAAGAATAAGTCGCAACATATATTACTTTACACGTATTATTTAATAAACGTACGAAAAATAATCGTAACAATATAATTCGACACGTTTTCGAAATTCACTTTACTAAGTAAATAAAACGTTCTTGCATAAAAATAATCGTACGTTTTAAGGTTACGCATTAGGTAAACAAGGTTTCTAAAGTTTTTACGAAAGAAATGACTTTATTTTCTAGTCAGGAATTTATAAAATAATATATTATAAATTTATATTTTGTTTTCTTAACGGGTTGTAATTAAAATAATTGTCTCTTTTGTAAAAGTATATCTTAAGACTATATATATTTGTCCTTTTTATCGGGTTTCTAAAATATTAGGATTATAGTAAAAATTACTAAGTATAGGAATTTATAAAAATTTCGGCATGACCTATTCGTTTATAAAACGTTTTCCATATTAACAAAACTCAACGTTTTTCCCATTTTCAAAACAATCCGTGTTGCGAATTACTCTCGTTTCAATATATATTAACAAGGCTAAATAAATAAATACTAAAAATAGCAAAACCAAACACGCCCTTATAGGCTGTTAAACCCATAACCAAACGCACCCTTGTGGTGACAAACCACATAAACAAACACCTACACAGCCAACCAAAACACCCCTGTTTGGGGCTGCTATCCAACGAAACAAACATCCCTTAATGACTTTAAAACACAATATAAAAATACTTAATACCATATTTATTTAACCAATCTACACCACCATTTAATTCGGGTTTTAAACTTTCTAAATCTCGCAACGATGATACAAAACAAACGCACCCATAAGAGAGGCTGCTGTACCAAACGCACCCTTAGGGGTGGTGGTACAGCGAAACAAACGCACCCCTTGGGTGCTGTCCAAACCAAACGCACCATTTTTAGTGTTAACCATAGAAACAAACACCCCTTGGGTTATTAACACGCAAAACAAACACACCCTTTATGGCTGTAAAAACAGAGGAAACAAAACACCTTTAAAAAATCAATAAAAATAAAAAAACTATCAAAGGTGGAGGTGGTGGTACGGCGGCTATGACAGCCGCGTGGTGGCAGTGACGATGGTGACGGTGGTGTGATGGTTCAGAGATGAAGAGGGACGAAGGTGGTGAGGGTGATGAGGTGGTATTGATGGCTGCGATGAGGGGTCATGGTAGGGTGATGTGGTGCGTGGCGATGGTAGATGCGGCGGCAGAGGTGGTGTAGTGAGGATGTGGCAGCGAGGGTGGCGACGTGGTGATGATGGAGATAATAAGGTGTTATGGTGGGCTGCGGCTGAGGTGGGTGGCCGAAATGGGTGGCCGGCTGTGGCTGCCGGAGGGGGTGGAGGCGCGTGGCGGCGAGTGGATATGGGGATCGGGTAGATCGGGTCATGAGGATAACATTTTTATAAAGTTTTGGGTTCGCCGGAGTTTGGCCGGAAAAGTGGCCGGAGAAGATGACCGGAATCTTTTCCGGCGGTGGCTGTGGTGGCCGGATTGTTTTTCCGGTGGAGAGGGGAGGGAGAAATGGATTATGTGTGTGTGTTTTATTTTTATAAAATGAAAAGAAATATATAAGTTTTATATATATATGAAAAGTTATAAAATGAAATGAAAAATGTATAATAGTTTAAGGTTGATTGTGTAAATATTTCACAGGGACCAAAAGTGTAACTTTTAAGTAATCTTTTATAAAATAGTGGTTCGGGACTCGTTTGGGCGACTTAACGGATGATTCAAATCACGAAACTTGCGCCATTGTTTTTCAAATAATTTTTCCAACAAAAACGAGTATTTACTTGATAATATTTCATAATCATTTTTATAACACTTATAAAAATGTTCGTTATTTATTTAGTGAACCGGTTACGTCTCGTCCGAAATAAAAAATAAAAATAAAAATAAATTTCTAACCCATATATTCGCGTTATCAACAAACGTTTTCGAATAAAATGATGACTAAATTTATTAAATATTTTTATTTAATAAAACTGTTAATTAAATATAATTTAATTATTTTCTCGTTTCTAAATCTTGCGAGGGCATTTCAGTCACTTTCTGACCGTTTTCGGGTCTCGGTCAAAACTAAAAAGTTGTCCGAAATATCGTTTTACATCGAATTGCTTTAGGGTCCGAATCGTGAAAACGTGATTTAGTGGTTCGTTTTTGATAAATTCTATGAATTAAATTATTTCCTTTTTCGTTTTCGAATCAAATAATTTAAAATAAATTTTATAAACGACAACATGTAATAATAAATATGATTTATTATTTAAATATGTTCCGAAAATTGACGGTTGTTATAACACCTTCATTGAGTTCTATAGACTAACTAGCATCATTCTTACCCTCACTTATAGCGTTTAGAATCTTAGCAGCATCATTGATACAATCATCTTCTAAATCAGAACACATTAAAAGCAGATCATCCTTACCAACCTCATGATCGTTCAAAGGAGGATACATTTCAAAGCCTTCATCTTCAGCACAGTACATGTCTATAAACAAAACCTTACCTTTCAGATCATTCCTAAAAGGTCTAGACTTAAGTGGGGGAGACCTTAAGTAAAGAAATTTTGCTTGTTCCTCAGCCTAAGCAATTAACTCCTCAACAGACATATTACCAGCATGTTTCTTTTTAAGATCATGTTCCTTTTTTTTGGATGTTACTTCTTTATCTGAACCATCTAAACATAAGTTATTGTGGTAATAGATGGCTAAATTCTGTGGTAAATGTCCTACAAACAAGTCTACTATCACTTGATTTTTAGCTAGGTCATAAAAAGTGAAAGATATCTAATAACATACAAGGTTAGAGAAATAGAGGTCGTTTTAGAGAGAGTGGTTGGATGAACATTTTAGAGAGAGAAAGAAATATGAAAGAAAACTTATATTATGTGTGTGAAATAATGAACAACCAACACCCTCTCCAAAGCATGGAGAGGGTATTTATACTACCATTATGGCCGGCTAAGGAGAGCTTGTGGGCTTTCCATGGGCCTTTTGGCCTAATTAGATTACTGTCATTACATTGGACTAACTACGAGCTTTGACTAACTATTATTGGTAGTAACCGATACTTTTCGTGTTTCTAACAATCTCCCCCTAAGGGAGGTCACTCTAATTTACAAAGACTTAAACCTATCATACTATGCTTTAACTTTAGTCTTGAGCTTGTAGTCTTCTTTTCTTTTTCCATTCTCTTGTGAATATGACGTAGTGATCATTGACTTTAGGCTTGAGCTTGTTCCTTTATCTTGACTTGTATGTGAATATGTGATCTTGAGCTTCTTGAGATCATCAACCAAGCATAATCTCTTTTCGCCATCTTGTAAACTTTGCCATCTTGTGAACTTGTGACTTTTGGACCGACATGCTCATACTGTTGTTGTTTCTTGGTCTTGAAAGCTTGAATAAGACATCTTTCTTGAAATTCTTTAACTATAACACTTCGTCACTTCAAGAAAGACGTACGGTATCAGAGTAGCGGAAGTCTTGAAACATGTACTTGAGCTTTCATGATGTCTTTATATTTGTCGGTCGGGTATGAGCATGTGGTTATGAATCTTTGAGACAGCTGGAATCAGGTACCTTCACCTCCATCTTTAAGTATCCTGCATTAAAACAGTTAGCAATAAAGCAGGGGGACGAATATGGCTTTGTCATTCGCCCGTGTTTGGTTGGAGTAACCTTCGAATCCGTGAGGATCGACCTGTGATCAGGTAGATTCAATTTAAGAAGAATCTCCTTGACAGGATTTCCAGCTTGCAGTATTGAATCTTTCTAACACATGTGTATTAGATTCATCGTACTCAGCATGTTCTCATTATCGGAACGTCTCAAAGCAGACAGCACGATAAGAGTGAACCAGTGAGTTACTGTCTCACCGATTGAATAGAAAAATTGATTTGAAAATCAATCGACGTGTCACTTGCTAAAGTGGTTTTGTGACACATCGAGAGTGTTAATCATTTCAAAAGTTCATCATCAATCGTCAATTCATATACTGGAACAAGTTTGATTCTTGTAGAATCGCACCATCGTTTCTTTCCAGTTGTCACAAGTTTGATTCATTTGAATCGCACAAGTCACCTACCAAGAGCTTGTTTGATGTTGGCTCAAGCAGGATTTCCATCTTCACTGTGATTACTTGAGTATCACTCTGATGTTCTGGCAAAATCACAAGGATAATGCGTAGGACTCTTTATATATTTCTCGTTATTCACATTGTGTGAAATAACAAGCATAATTTTGACAAGTGTCCTAATGAGATTTATGGATGATCTCTTTTGGCTCTAGACTCAATAGTGCACTTTGGTTTTAGTGATCGGAGGCTGGAGCAGACTACCACCTTTTCAATACCAACTAACTCGGAGTGAGAAAGTTGATAGAAATACGTGTAATCTCCGTGAGAAATAAAACATAAATCTTTTGAGAGATTCTAAGTGGCTAGGGAGGGTTGTGCATTGCATCACTGGGTCCATGATGTCAGTCTTCAATGTCAGCAATCATCTTTGTGATTCTTGACAGCAGATGTATTGACCCGGTTTCTGCCTAAGTGTAAGGAGGGCTTCTTTCTTTTCACCCTTTATCTTAACTTTTCTTTTTAATTCTTCAACCCCTTCAGCGCTTACCGAGACTTCATAACTAGTACCTTGTTGGGTTTGTTCCAGTACTAGCTCCATCTCAGTCGGCACTTTTCCCTTATTCTCACTTTTACTCCTTTTTTCATACCTAAGGACTACTACACTATCTAGTGGAATATCCCTAGGTAGATCCCTCTGGTTCTGGCTGGATCATGGGAATGAATACCTAAACTTAACCACCTTATAACTCCAATACAGTAATATAAATGGTCGGTCTTTGGTACTTCCACATTTCTGCCAATCACATAACCATTTGCTCCCCCTTTATATGTGCATCGATTAATCGAAAGAGTTTAGCACATATATGGGTTAGCGTACACTTGAGATCTTAAAAATCACATTATTAGCCATATATTTTAATCACATTTTCTCCCCTTATCAAAAATGTTAAATCTTTTAATATTTTGGATATTAATTGATTTAAAATATATATGCATTCGGGGAGAAAAATGTTCCGATTATTAACAAGCTGATTATTGGAACATATTAATGCTCCCCCTTAAATTATGAGGGTATTATATGGTGTTTGAGTATGTTAATTTGAAA
>BQNB010020922.1:45757-64890 GCA_026074375.1 Tanacetum coccineum | reverse complement strand
AAAAAAAAGTCAACGGGTTAAGGTTAAGGATATATACTTACAACAGAAACAGATTTGTTGTTAGGATGTTTTTCCTTGTATTGTTTCCTGAAATCCTCCCTGAAACCAAATCACATATCAACCATGATTAAACAACAACACAAACAAATTTAATAAAAAACATAAAACATAGGTTTAAAAAAAACAACAACATACATGAAAACAAAAAAAGCACTAGCTGGCCTTTTTGGTTTGTTAGGATCTTTGGCTTCCTTAGCTTTCTTAGCAGGCGCTTTTTTCGCAGCTGGTGCTTCTCTCTTCTTTACTGCTAGCCTGATCACATATCAATAAAAATAATTGTAAGAACTACTACTAGCCTAGTAAAGGCATATCAACAAGAAAAAATGATCACCTGTCTGGTTTTTTGGACTCGGAATTGGCTTTGGCTCCTTTCATGGTGTGACTCGGTGAGTGGACTCAGTGAGTGGGAAGAGGGATATGTGATAAGGGAAGAAGGAGTGGAAGGTGGGAATAATATAAGGCTTTGAAGAGGAGATATTATTATGTTTTGGTTTGTGTAGGGTGTAGTTGAGTCTATTACTCTTGTTGTGTGTATTTACATATTTTTTAGCTTTCAGTTTTTTGAAGTCCGGATTTAGGCGGGATTCTTTTTTTTGTTTTTTCTTTTTTTTTTCTCATTGCATTATACGGAGTATGAAACTAATTAGAAGGAATGTTTCTTAAAATAAATTAATCATATTAAAATTTCACACATATGTTGAACGACTATTAAAATTTAACAAGAATGAAGGTCTCATCATAGGTCATCTATGTTATGTTTTCGAATCAGACAAATAGACTATTTCGGTACTCTTAAAAGATGTTCTAAACTATGAAATTCTATGCATTCAAAATTATGAGAAACACTATATCCACATAAAGTTTACAAAAAAATCTCTACAAAATGACTTGTCAATGTTTTTATTGGTTTAATCAAAGAGAAAAGAGATAATTAAAAGCATAAAACACCAATCAATGTAAACTTTGTGTGGATGTAGTGTTTTTCCAAAATTATATCCATTTGCATTATCTATAAAATCATGTTATGTTTGCCTATTTTCAGCGTCATTTTTTGTTCATTAGTTTTATAGATTTGTTGTGTTGTTTACAAGTACAAAAGTTTTTATAAATAATAGAGTTAATTGCATAAATGGTCTTTGTGGTCGTCCGGATTTAACGAAAATGATCCCTTAAACTTTTTTGTAACAAAAATGGTCCCTATGGTTGTGAAACATAACGGGTTTGGTCCCTATAGGGACCAAATTCGTTATGGGTCATGGGGACCAAAACCGTTATGAATCCTCTTACCACAGGGACCAAACCCGTTATGTTTCACAATCATGAGGACCATTTTTGGTACAAAAAAGTTTGAGGGACCATTTTCGTTAAATTCGGACGACCACATGGACCATTTATGCAATTAACTCTAAATAATATAGATAAAGATATGTTTAGTTAGTTGAGAGTAATTATTTGTAGAAAATGAGCAATTAGTTTTTATGATGCAAAAATTTTATTCATGTCTTAACAATTTAAATTTTAACCCAATATCTTTTGATCTAGTGGTATGTGTGTACCTAAAGGTGCATAAAAACATAAATAAGAACAGAGTTAGTTCACCACCGTAGGTTCTACATGCCACAGCAAAGGAAGACAAACGAACCGCACCAAACAGGTTAAGAAAAGAAATATGACACCTAAAGAAATCCAAAACTTTAAGGAAGAACTTATCAAAAGGAAGACGAAAATTCCCAACAGTATAGAGAGAAATATACAAAACAACATAGCCAGATGGAACGTCGAGAGCAGTATGATGGGAATCAGGTAGAACGAGATCATAGCAAGAAGGAATGTGAAAATTGTCAATAAAACCCGTATATTCTTCCCTTGTAACGGTGCAAGCAGCATTAGCAATATTGAGTCTCGGCATGACAAAGGCAAAAGAAAACACAAAAAGAGGATCAAAACAACGAACCTGTAAGGAATGGAGAAAAGTCGCCGGAATACGGCAAAGCACTGTTGGTAGAGAGAAGATTTTTCGGTAAAGATCCTGGGAAAAGACGGTAAAAGTAAAAAAGAAGGAAGAGATAAAATATTTATACCCAAACAACGAAAAATCTGGGCGGTACACGTGTCCCACTAAGGGGAATAATTGGTTGCGGATAAAAGCGCGTAGAAAACATGCGCCTACATTTATGGTAAATATAACACCCTGTGTTTTCAAGTCATTGACGACATCGATAAATCCACAATGTACCTTTTGTATTGTACGCGTTTGCTTTAAATCGTAAATGTTAAGCTAAATCGCGTACGCCAAATATTATCGTTTAATGTAATCGGGCATTTTAATGTATTGGCATTATAACCATCAAAACGGCTTATGCAATAATGTGTTATATTAATTATTTGTGATAATAATTATGGTCGACTTGTTCATTTTATTTTATATCTGTATACATAAAGTGTATTACGTTTCGCGATAAAATACGTCTAAGAATAACCGGAAGCAGGTTAATTTATTAACGCTTCAACACAATACACTCGATTGTTCCCCAATACCTAAAGTTTTATTAACATTTACTCAAGATAATATTTATTTACTCTTTGTACAAGAAATATTCATACCAATAAAACTATACTTGCAAGAAAAACATCTTATTTAACTATAAAACTACAACTAGTAACTCTGCTTATATTTTGCAAAGATGATTGTGTTTAACAAGCAAAAGGTTTCTACGAACCTTTTCCCCCTCCATAACCACGAAATCATCACACTTGGAGTGCAAGAGCACAAATAAAATTCCATAGCTTGGTCAATGTACATTCAATTATCATTATAACACATTTACCAATGTTCCCTTGACCAAAGACCTAAAGAACAAGGAAACCCTAAAACTATCCTCTCTATGTCCACTCTTCCCAACGGACCAAAACAACCCCCCCCCACCTTTGACATTGACCCCTCTTGAGAAAGTTGTGGACCAAAATGCTTATAACTTATTCATTATACATGGTATATAGTGATATTCAGCATAAACACTTTAGAAAAAATCAAACTCACTCTCCCTTTTGCTCCTTTCATGCCACGGCTCAATAAACACCAAACCCCCAAACCAAATCCATACCAAAAATTTTATTGCAACATACAAACCTATAACATCTATTCTAAGATATACTAACGGCATTTGGAAAGCAATGGTTAACCATATTCAAACTTTAATAAAGTGAAAAGGAGAATTTTAGGGTTTTTATAAAAGAAAACAAAGGGTTTTCATTGGGTGCAAGCTTCTGGATTTTCTTATAAATCAAGGGTTTTTAGATTACTTTGTTCCTCATCATAAATCATACATCAATTATGGTCTATACTAGAACCCTTTTGTATTATAGTTTTTATTTCTATGCATATGTTTATTTTTATTTTTGCTTGAATCACATTAGGATTTTATCATGAAAATGGAGATTTATACTTGACAATGATTATTTTTGTCACTGTTTTATTTATGTTAGGGTTTACTTATTATCATGTAAAAAGGACTTTGATGGACTTGAATTAACTATAAATATGAACCGTATATAAAGTCATAAGACGCTTGTGGTAAAAAGTATAAAGTGTAAATATATACAACGATGTTTGAAAATTGACTTATCAAAACTCATGCAAACATTTATGTCCAAAAGGTTATAAAAATATACTATTTATGTTTTTATAAGATAAATACATTTCACGACCGATTCCGAAAAGGTAAGAAATTATCAAACGGATTTAATAACGAATAAAGTTACGTTAGAAACGGTTATTACGTTAATTTAAACAGAGTTTATAAAATACACCTTTTATAAACTTCAAACAAATAGCGAGTTGGTTATAGTTTTAACAAATAAAACTTATTGTTAGGATTCTAAACCATGATAAGACATCATAATTTTTCAATTTTATAATCGAATATAGTTATGAATTTCGCCGCGGTTCTTCGGTAATTAAACGTTTAATAAAAATAATTTTATAAACTTATAAATGAAAAGAAAACACTATTTATGACAGAAAGTTATATTTTTCTAAACTTTATAAATGTTTTGGATTTTCAAACGAGAAGTCCCGAAAGAATCCAGTATAAACGAGCTATAACGAATAAAATACGATCATTTACGGGTTTTTCGACGATAAAAATCTATATAAGGGAAAAATCTTGTCTGGTTATTTTACCTGTCTAGATTATGAATAGTAAAAGTTACTGTTCATCAGAGGACTCAAAATTATAAAATGTCAATATCGATAACCATCTCTTAATACGAAAGTATGGGCATAAGAACGTTAAAATCGGGCTTAACAACGCGAAAGTTATGCTAGTTTTACTAAAACGGTAATTATAAACCGTTTTAACTTATTATATCACAATTTTATAAACACCAATTAGTGGTGATTGAGTATATAGAAGATATATGTGGTTATCAAATTAACTTTTTTTATAGGGTGTTTTAATAATGAGGACTCTCTTAGGGCAGTGGCGTTATCGACGAGTTGCATGGATTTACGATTTAAAGTGGTCTAGCTACTCTTACGATACTAAAGGTCACTCTTGATTTTGATAGATTCCGAACGATAGTATGATGTAACTAACATAGACCAATTTATGTTTTTAGTTAATCAAAGATACATGGTATCTATACGAACTTTGATTATTTAGGTTTGCCAATTCATCTTTTACGCTGACGCTTTATCTGCGATCTTTGGATTATTCAGGAACTAAAGGTGAGTTATCGCCCTAATTTTTACGATTTCATGATTTATAACTATGGGGTGAAACCTATGCTTTGTTTTATATAATGGACGCAAGTATATTGTTTTACATGTTTGCACTAAGTAGCGATTAACCAAAGTAGAGGCCCTCTATATGAACTGTCTATTGCTAGGTTGTAGTTTTTAATTACATTCATGTGAGCGCGACTTTGTTTGTATGATCTATCTTGGCGAAAAGACCTCCCCCGTTCGGGTGACTAAGCTTATCACATAGGGATTTACGAACCGTATTACATGGGATTTAGCGGAAGGATTTCGGGTTGAACATCTAATCGGGCAGAAAATTGCAATAATATTTGATATTATTATCTGCGCAAGAAAGATCTCGGAAGCTTCAGTGTCATGAGCTTTAGGAAATGTTTATCGGGTTTGTCGATATCTGATTGTGTTGCATGATCACGGGACAAGTATTGCGCGCTCCTGCATTTTATGATTTACTCAACCTCATATGATTCACACAACAATTATTGTTAACGTTTTTAAAGCAATGTTTTTTCAGGAGATCAGGTATGCATAAGGTTGCAAAGAGATACATGGTGATTTTGTTTTCGGAGGATGTCATGCTTACGATTTGGTTGTATTTTGTTTTGGAAAAATCATGTAGTTGCTGAACCAGTAATCTTTGTAATAATAATTAAGGAACAGTTATCTGCTTAGGGCTTATTTGTATCAAATATTTGTTAAATCGTAAAGATCCTGGGAAAAGACGGTAAAAGTAAAAAAGAAGGAAGAGATAAAATATTTATACCCAAACAACGAAAAATCTGGGCGGTACACGTGTCCCACTAAGGGGAATAATTGGTTGCGGATAAAAGCGCGTAGAAAACATGCGCCTACATTTATGGTAAAAACACTCGAGTACCACCTTGGAAACAGGGGTGTTAGGCGCCGAAAAAACGCTTCAAGCCTCCGCCATATATTTTCGAAAAGACATATGAAAAAGCCCGCCAAAATACTATCTTAAAGAAATAGAGTATGATGCCTTATGCCGCAAGGACCAACATAACACATCAGACTGAAGGGCTTGATGGTGTACCCCATCTTACGGCTGGAGCCTAGCCTCCGATGTTGTACAAACGACACTTCGGAAGTGTTCATTGGCGTAAAGCCCACTAGGGATACCGTAATGGAACCTACCAATACACAACGAAGTCCATCCAAAACGGAGCCTCGAGCCTCTAAAGAACTCAAGCTTCCGATGATCCAAGCAAGGCTCCGAGCTAAAAGACAAAACATAATATTTTTTGGACCTAACAAGGACAAACAGTTGTCCTTTATTCCCGCTCGTGCCTAACCGCTGCACATGCGCACGATCTCGGAGCCTCGGCAGACGCCCTCTCATTGGCTGACGAGAATATGCTCCGCTCCATCCAATCAAAATCAGACATGTAGCAAGGCCTAGGTAATTCCTAGGGTTTGCCTATATATAGCCGATTCATTTGCACAAATAAGGTATGTTCTTACACACTTACTACTTTCTCTCTCTAAAACACATACCATAACCATGGTATCTGATTCTCACGCGCGGAGCTGGTTCGTAAGGTCCACCCCTACTCTTTGTGCTAACCCAAGTGATTATTTATTGTCTTATTTCGAATTTACTCTCCACGCTTTGAATTATTCAAGTTTGTTCATCAACAGACTCTGATTAAAAAGTGCTAATCATTGTACAATCAGTCATCAACTTAAAGATTGTTAGTTTAAGCTTTACTGAAAACATGTATGTGATATATATTGTGAAATAAATGATACAGGATGTGAAAAAAATTATCATTTAAAAAAACAAGTTAAATGTAAACTTAAAGCTACATTTTAGTATTTTCCATAAAAACTATGTGAGCTCATATATGACACGTGGTCACAATAATACAGTTGTTTAGATGCCACGTCGTTGATCCGTGTGCTCTTCATTGTGTTTTCATTTGTGCTTCTTCTATGATCGTTGGATACACGTGTCAAGATCTAAGAGCATCATTCGCACGTGCCAAACCATTACGTGTGAAGGTTGGGTGCTGTGGTAATGACTCATGAATGATATCCCGTTTATAAAATATCATCACCCATAAAAGCTACTTTAATGTTTCAAATATGTTTGTTATACCTTTTACTTTTATTTTCGTTCAAGTTGTATCCCCAATACTCATGTTTGTCTTATTTTGCTAGGGTACAAGCTTAGAATACATTTGACTTTGGAGTATTTGACTCCAATTATATATATATACTATGTTGAGGTTGAAACGACGACGTATAAGGACGAAAAAAAAAACAGCCCACTAGCCCAACATAAAAGAAAAAAAGGGTACCGGCCCAATAAAGTGAAAATAAACAAATAATTTACACATCGGACCCCCAACTTTTATTTATTTACGACTTTTTTATATAATAAACTTTATTTACTAAATATATAACACATTTGTATCGATTCATTCAGATAAAAAATACTAGCGAAAAGATCTTCGAATTGCGAACAAAACAAGTCCAATATTGTAATGCTTCTGACATACGCACGATTTTATAAAAAATGTTGAAGTTTAATATAAATAAGAAAAAAAATATTTACAAAACGTACCCTCAACTTTTAATTATTTACGATTTTTTTATATAATAAACTTCATTTATCAAATTGCTAAAAAAAACTTCACTTATCAAATATATAACACACATTTACCGATTCATTCAGAAAAAAATACTCAGTACACGTCTTATTGGGCTCCATTTTGGGCCGACCCATTATTGGACATTTTTTTTAGTAGTAGGCAAACTTTAAACTGAAAAATAATTGCTCGGCACAAAACTATTTTTTTACAAAAAAGTTACTGATTTATTCAGATCAAAAAATATCCGCGACATGAGGCCAAACGCATAAGCCCATATAAAAAAAACAAACTATTAAACATGAGACCGAAAAAATAAACCCGCACAAAACAATGTAAACAAAATTGCTCGGCACAAAATAAGAAAAAAAAATTACAAAAATATTGATTTATTCATATCAAAAAATACCCACGACATGACGTCCAACACATAAGCCCATATAAAAAAACAAACTTTTAAACATGAGACCGGAAAAATAAACCCACACAAAATAAAAATAAAAAACATTAACGCCGAGCATCAACGCGCAGGAAATCATGCTTAACACATATCTACCCAAATCTTATAAAATTATATTAAAAAAAACCCAAATAGCAAAAAAAAACATAGCTTTAAACACGAGGCACAACACATAAGCTCATATAAAAAAAACTATTAAACATGAGACCGAAAAACTAAACCAGCAAAAAAAAAACGTCCCGCAGCAACGCGCGGACAACTATGCTTATTTAAACCAATTTTTTTATTAAATAGGCCAAAAACTCTTACATTAAATGGGCCTAAACCTCAACCGGCCAAAAAAAACCCGACCTATTAAAATTTACAAAATAGCCCTCAAACTATGTGGCAAATTACAAAAAATACCCTAACTTTTATGTTATCAAGTTACTTCACTACCTTCGATTTTTAACTACTTACGTCTTTTTTTGCAATGAACGAGACAAAAAATATCTACGAGACCCCCCGCAGCGAAGCGCGGGTCTCAAAATCTTGTTTATAAAAAGAGTTAACTACATTTTTGGTTTTTATGGTTTAGCGGGTATAACACTTTTGATCCAAAACGTTTTTTTTAACAAAGTCTGTCCGTTTTTAGTCGACCCGTATCACTTTTGGTCCAACCGTGTGTTTGACTAACGTTTGACTGTTAACTTTGAGGGCAAAAGTGTCTTTTCACATGTATAACACAATAAAGACAAATACATAAACAAACACACTCTTCTTTCTAGTCACACATTTATCCCAACCACACAAATTCTCACTTATCTCTGTAAAACATTATCTACAAACCAACAAACACCACCATTGCCGTGCACATCACCATTTAACCACCACAAACACCACCATTATATCAACTTCAAGTCTTCAACTAACAACCACCACCACCCTCCCACCAAACCACCACGACATCACCACAAACCAACACACCCCATGCCACGACATCACCACCAAACCACTACCACCGACCCACCAGCCCCCGCCGGCAACAGATCTAAACAAAAACATCAACGCCAACCACCTATCCTCACCCCCACCTTTAAAAACGCCATCGTCAAATTCGTGGTGGGGGTTTTCGTGATAATAAAAATACAAAGCCCCAAATAATATAAGAACTTGAAACCATTACCAACCCAAAGACCAACCACCACCCACTGTGGCCATCACCATCTACAACACCGCCGCCACCTAATCCTCAACCAATTACTCCAACATAATCGAAAACCCAAAAAGCCCTAATCTTTATAAAAAAATGAAAAACCACCACCAACCTCTGAACACCATTTCTGGTGGTGGTGGCGGTTTCGTAGTGGTTCGAAACCATCTCACAATCAAAAATAAAGAACACAATATCTCATTTTGAAGCCGTAGTGTGAGTTGGTTTGATGGGACGCTATGTTTGGTGTTTGGTTCTTTATCAAAATTATTGATTGTTGATTTTGTTTCTTTGGAGTGATAAAGGTGGAAATGAAGATGATTAAGTCAGGATGGGTGAATAGAGATATAAGGGGAGATGTTTTTGTGGGTTTGGTTGTCTAAATATAAAAGTGATATTGTAAAAAAATATATTAATAATAATAATAATAATAATAATAATAAAGGAGAGGGCATTTTAGTCATTGTACATCATCATCCGAGGGTATTTTAAACGGTCAACGAAAAATGGACCAAAAGTGTTACGAGTTGACCAAAACGGATAGGATCCGTTATAAAAAAAACGTTTTTGACCAAAAGTGTTATACCCGGTAAACCATAAAGACCAAAGATGCAGTTAACTCTTATAAAAAAAGAAATTATTGTTCACCTTTTATTTGGGATGTCCTAGAACAATTGTTTTGTTTACTTTTTTTTAGCAATTAAAAGCAGATTTAGTGGATGATAATGTTACGAAGTATTTAATTGATTAAAAAGTGTAAGAACTTTTTTTTTTTAATTATGTATTTTGTTTCTTTCTAATAACATTTTTTTAAACAACTGGGTTAGCTCAGTTGGCCACCAAGGATGTGCTTGGAGAGGTTGTTACCACATGCGAGAGTTGTCAGGTTCGAGTCTCTCCGTGAGGGTTTTCCTTCAAGGTGGGAATATGTGGGGTTCTGCCCCATAGATGCGTCGATTCGAGGCTGGCAGGGACTACCTTCTGGGTATGTACTATGAAATCGAATCACTAATTATTATTCGAGACTGACAGGGACTACCTTCTGGGTAAGTACTGTGGAATCGAATAACTAACCTAGTAACTGTACCAACTCGTCGTTCCAAAAAAAATAACACTTATTTTTAAACGGTAAGTTAGTTGTTCGTGATTCGAGCTCACAGTAACATCCAATTAGACAGTATGCAAGACTCAAACTTTCGCCTAAGGGGATAAACACCACTTCTTCTTTCGCTCCTGAAGAAAACCCTACGGTGAGGCTCGAACTCAAGACCTTTCGCATGTGGTAACAACATTTTCAAGGTTATCTTTTGTGGCCATCTGAGCTAGCCCAAATGATTAAATAACACTTATTTTAATACCCGGAGAGTGGTGCTTCCGTTCACCGACAGAAGCATTTTTGTACAAATTAAATATTAGAACCTGTAATCTTACAAGAGTTTGCATTAGGCTGCATGGAGTAACTCACTCGTGAGTTTTGTATCTCACTCGTGAGTTACCATTACTTTTCACAACAACTCACGCGCGAGTTTGTGGATTAATCATTAGTGAGTTTAAATTTTTATTGTTTTTTATTTGGTTTTTGAGTGTGCGTGGGGTATTTAGTGTGGTATATTCTGTATGATGAGGTTGTGGTGACCACTACGGTTGAATGAGTTTGTGGATGAATCATTTGTGAGTTTAAAGTTTTAATGTTTTTTATTTGGTTTGTGAGTGTGTGTGGGTATTTAGTGGGGTATATTCTGTATGATGAGGTTGTTGTGACCACTACGGTTAAATGGTGAGTGTGGGTGAGTTGAAGTGAGAAGAGAGAGAAAGCTAAGGTGACGCTGAGATGGATGATAGGTTTTGTATCACCACTCGATACAATTTTAGCAAAGACTTTTGTAAACTTTAAGATTCTTTTTTTATCTTATCTTGTGTTGTTATCAAGGTTATAAATAGCGTGAGGCGTGGCGTGGCGGTATGGCCAAGCCTCACGCCTTAGGAGCCGTGGCGAGTCATGGCGTTTTTTAAGACGTTACTTAAAGCGGCACAAAGTATCAAAATATTTATAAATTTATATATTTATATCATATTTCATATATATTGAATTTACAAAAAGTGTCATACTTAGGGAATAAAGTCAAAAAACTATCTTTGTATGTAATCTTTTTCATTTTTATAAAAAAATGATTTTTATCGGAATTGAATTTAAAAAGCCTTCATGCATCATGTCTTATCGCACTTTATCACGTTATTTCACTTCTCATCTCACGTCACGCCTTAAGCCTATGCCTTCATCTATTGCGTAGCGTGGAGGTCACCCCTCGCGCCTTTGCGAGGCCTTAACGACGTCATGGCGTGACTTTTAGAACCCTGTTTGTTATCCAACTTGTTGAATATGAGTAGTAAAAGTTTCATAATGTGCAAAAACTCATATGTGAAACACTCGTTGTAACGTTTGGAAAGCAACTGTGTGGAAAACTAAAAGGGGGGGTTGATTAGTTTTACCAATTAAATTTGCTTATCAAAAGTTACTTTGAACTTTATGTGAAGTTGACGATATTGATGTTTGGACAATGCAATAAGTAAATATAGAATGCAAGTAAATGTAAAGGAGAAAAAGAAAAGATAGAAATGAGACACAAGCGTTTATAGTAGTTCAGCTACAAGGACACCTTCTTTGCCCTACTCCACTCCCCGAGTCATCTACTCGAGAGTTCGTAAACACTAGTCACCAATCTCCTTCAATCGACAGAGAAGCCTCACAACGTCGCTCACACCTTTTAACGGTACAAAGCTAAATACCGGATTCTAACAAATGTAGAATCAACCCAATGCAATCACACTTCTTTTACAAGGATGATGTATGGATTGTGTGCTACTACAACTACTAAATGATGTACAGATACAGCAAAGGTGATCTTGATGAGATGATGGAGATGCGAATCAAGGTTGCTTGAACTTGATCGTCTCGTATGCTATTTCGACAACTTCTTCTACAAAGAGAGTTACCTAAAAACGATATATGTAACTAACCAAAACTGAAAAGAAGATAATGATCAGATTGTTAAAGATATTAGAATTAGAATTGGTGAGTAAAACATGATAAATGACTTGGTATTTATAGGCCAAAAACTGCACTGTAGCACGGTTCTGCCAGTTCCATCTACAGGATGGAACCGGCTGTTATAAGCCTATGGAACTAGTTGTCCTGTAGCACGGATCCACCAGTTCTGGGAACCGGTCAGTGTAAGCAAATGGAACCGGCATTCTGACACATGTCCTGTAGCACGGTTCTACCAGTTCTGGGAACCGGCCAGTGTAAATAGATGGAACCGGCTATATGAAACACAATTCGAATTTTTGATTGCCAAATCTTGAAAGGTTATGTGTAATCTTGGTAGATTTCCCTAAGATATGGTAGGATGATTGTGTCATCAATGATGCAAATAAGAAATGAAAAATACATGTGTAAATGGTTAGTTTAAGAGATAAATGATTAAATTATTACTTGTAACGATTTATGTTTTGTTATTGACAAAACACGAGAAGATCGTAAGATAGAAATAAACATTTTTACTAGTTTATTTGTATTAATAATCTCCCCCTTTTTGTTGATGACAAAACATAAGATTGTTGCAAGTAAAATTTAAAGCGTTTTAAACGTGAAGTATTAATTCATGGACTTTTTACTTCCCTTCTCCCCTTTTTTGTCGAAACAAAAAGATTGGGTATGCAAGATTGTAATAAGTAAGTTGATTCAAAGAGAATCAAATGCACATGGTATAATTGTGAGTTCCAAAGCGAGTCGAATGTCATAATGAGAGTTGATTCGGAGAGAATCAAGATGCAATGCTCCCCCTTGATGGAGGCATCCTCTTTAAGATAGGGAAAGATGCTACAAAACAAACATGTAAGCTAATTTGATGTAAGCTCCCCCTTGCTTTGAGAGTACCTACAAGACAAAAGTTAGAAGCAAGATGCAAAAATCTGCTACCGTAGAACCGGCCTGGATGGTTATACATAATGTCAAAATTTGACCTTTTTGAAAATGGTTAGTACACAAAGTAATAAAAGATTTTGCAGAAAGTAATCACATCCACAAGGTCCACAACATAATAAGCTAATAGAACTTTTGATTCCTTGTAATAAACAACAATCGACAATATTTGAGACATTAAGTCTAATACAAAGATGGGAAAAACTAACAACAAGGATTAGTTCTATTTATTTCCTACATTAACCTAATCTAAAAGTTATTTTTGTGGGCGAGGGCGTCAAGGAGCTCGAGAATGTGATAGAGGATGAACCTCATTTCATCACGAAGATCATTGACAATGACTTGCGTGCGTTAACAATGATCACAGAACATTTCATGAGTAAGCATGGGAAAGGGATTGTTGGGTCCCAATCGCGGAAGTTATGGTGGCAAGGGTGGGAGAGGTGGTTCCATGATGGGAAGTGGTGGGGGTTGATTAGCCAAACGCTCGTTTGTCTCAAATAATGGTTGAGTAGGTGGCAGATTGGTAGTCCTCGGAGATAAGTATTCGAGAGAATCAAAGAATGGATGTGGTGAGGTGGGAGGAGTAGAGAAGATTAGCTCAACCGGTCCAAGTTTATGGTCAACATGGAGGATTGTTTGGATGGTTGTGATGGAGTTGGTGGTGGAGAAGTCAAAGGTGGTGGAGTTGACTTGGGAGTGATTAATAGTTTGCTTGGTGAGATTCTCGGAGATGTAATGGGAGAAAGAGGTGGAGAAACAATTTGGGTTGAAGGAGGAGCCATTTGGTAGTCGGTTGGAGGAGATAGGTTTTGATTTGGGAGGTATTCAATTAACACTTTTCATAAATTGCTAATTGTGGAAGTTGTTAGGATGGTCTCTGTTAATCTTGAAAAAAATAACTTTAGTTTTTGACGGGTGTAGAGGCATGATGGTAGAAGTTATGAGTGAGGTAAGAGATTTTGAAATGATTGGGGGGGGGTGTCTGAGTTGTCCGCTTGACTCGTTGTGCTTGTGGAAACTTATTCTCTACACTAAAATCATTTTGAAGGCATGCGTCAAGGATTGACAAAGCAATACGCACGAACACTTATCCTAGCGGTACGTTTGAACTCATTGGCTGACTTCTTATCTTTGTTTGCCTTTGGCATTGTAAGGTTAGTAAATTCTTGAAAGGGATGGGTGAAGGGATGTTTGGGACAAGGTAGCTATTTATAGAATAAAATTTTGGATGATTAAATGCATTATCTCTTATTTTGGTAAAGATCTAATATTTAGATTTCCCTAAGGTCAACTTCTAAGGCCTATTAACTGGTATAGGTTGAATTTGGTAGGATATGTTGAGTTTGAAGTTTAAAATTCGGGTTTAATGTTGATGTACTGTTCAGCCAGTTCTGCCGGTTCCATGTGCAGCATGGAACCGGCCTTCAATATTTAAGGGAACCGGCTTCTGCAGAACTGCAGAAAGCATTTTGTTCTAGTGTGTGCCTATATAAAAACAATGTAGAGGTGTGGTTATCTCGACTCAAAAGAAAGAAAATATAATTATGAGATAACTCAAAGTCTCCTTGGTTTGATGTTGCTCCGATTGAATGTTCTCGGAAATACATAATAATTATGCATTCCTCTAGTATTCAAGAGACATGTCATGATGCATGATAAAAAACGTTTTTACTTTGTATTAAGCAATGTAAAAAATTTTATGTGTGTCCTAGTCGTGAGAAATGCTTTTGAAAGATGCTTTCGGGTTTTGAGTAACAAAAAGTAATTTTCATGATGAGAATGCATACATATAGTAAATGTATAACGAATACATATAGTAGAATGATAAAAATTCCCGAAAGTTTTATTTTTGAGTGCATAAAAAGATTCCTAGACTCAGAAAGAAGGAGAAAAAATACGTACATTGGTGGTTAATTAGGCATTTGGTTACATGAGATCGAGACATAATATAAGAAGGTTGAATGGTTTTCTTTTGAGAGGTTTGGTTGAGATATCGGCTATGTTGTCCTCGGAGGAGACTTTCTCAATTGAGATGTTTCCTTTTTGGACATTGTCACGAAGAAAGTGATGTCAGATTTCTATATGTTTGGTACGGGAATGGAGAACGGGGTTCTTAGGTCGATGGCACCTTTATTGTCACAAAGGACGGGTATGTCATCTAATTTTATGTCATAGTCAACTAGAGCTTGTTTCATCCATAAAGCTTGTTGGCAAGCTTTTTCGGCGGATACGTACTCGGCTTCGGTGGTGGAAATGGCTAGGGTAGTTTGTTTCTTGGAGAACCACAATGTGAGGCAGCATCCCATGAATGTGCACACACCGCTTGTGTTTTTGCGACCGACATAGTCTCCCGCATGATCGGAATCGGCGTAAACTATAGTTTCTACACCCGTTCCTTTGGGATACCATAAACCTAAATGTGTTGTTCCCTTAATATATCTAAAAATCATTTTTACCGCTTCAAGGTGTGATGTTTTGGGATCTTATTGAAAACGGGCGCATAGAAAGACACTAAACATGATATCCGGCCGACTTGTTGTTAGTTAGAGAAGGCTACCAATCATGCCACAATACTTTGTGTCGTCAACAAATTCCTTGTCTTCATCCTGGGTAAGTTTGGTTTCGGATGACATAGGAGTTTTGATGGGTTTATAGTCTTCTAGACCGAACTTTTTGAGCATTTCTTTAATGTATTTGGATTGGTTGAAAAAGATGTCATCTTCTAGTTGTTTGATTTGTAAATCAAGGAAGAAATTCAATTCACCCATCATGCTCATTTCGAACTCGTCATGCATGATTTTAGAAAAATCATCGCAAAGGTCTTGACAAGTTGATCTGAAGATGATGTCATCCACGTAAATTTGGACAATGATGATATGTGAATCTCTTTTCTTTGTAAATAGAGTGTTATCTACCAAGCCCATGGTGTACTTATGGTCAAGGAGGAAGGCCTTGAGTCTATCATACCAAGCTTTGGGTGCTTGTTTAAGACCATAAAGAGCCTTTTTGAGTTTGAATACATGGTTGGGTTTTTTGAAATCGACAAAGGCGGGTGGTTGAGCGACATAGACTTCTTTGTTTATGAAACCTTTTAAGAAAGAACTTTTGACATCCATTTGAAAAGGCTTGAAGTCATGTGCACAAGCATAAGCAAGGAGGATTCTTATAGATTCTAGTCTTGCTACGGGAGCATAGGTTTCATCGAAATCTATTCCTTCTTGTTGGTTGTATCCTTGTGCAACAAGTCTAGCTTTGTTTCTGGATATGACACCATTTTAATCTAATTTATCTTTAAAGACCCATTTAATACTAATTATGGTTTGGTTATCGGGTGGATGAACAAGACTCGAAACATCATTTGTTACAAATTGGTTTAGTTCTTCTTGCATAGCCATAGTCTAACTTTCGTCTTTAATGGCTTCTTTAATGTTTTTAGGTTCTACGAAAGACACAAAATAGAATAAGTTGCATTGGTTTTGGACTTGGATCTTAGAGTTCTCTCGTTCAAAATTCCTATGAACTTTTCTATGAGATGATCCTTAGATTCCTTGATGTTCATAATTTCTTTGTTTAATGGTCCATTTTCCTTATCTTCTATTTGATTTTCTATGATTTGGCTTTCAATTATATCATCATCTACTAAAGGTGATGATTTGGGAGGTGGCCTTTCATCGAATCTTATATTCAAAGATTCTTCGATTCTCATGGTTTCTTTATTTAGAATTATATAAGGTTTAGTATTAGGAGAATAACCAAGAAAGACGCCTTCGGTAGATTTAGGGTCGAATTTAGTAAGATAATCTTTAGTATTAAGAATAAAACATTCACTACCAAACACTTTGAAATAATCTAATGAAGACTTTTTGCCTTTGAAAAGCTCATAAGGAGTTTTTCTAAGGAAAGGTCTAATTAAGATCCTATTTAAGATATAGGTAGAGGTGTCGACGGCATCACACCAAAATTTTTGAGGGTGTTCATTAAGCATGGCCTGACTCATTTCTTGTAGGGTCCGATTTTTACGTTCAACTACCCCATTTGATTGTGGAGTATGTGAAGTCAAAAAGTTGTGAGTAATACCATTAGCATCACAAAAAGCTCCAAATTGTACTTCATTATCAAATTCTCGACCATGATTCATACGAATTGACACAATGGGACAACCCTTTTGAACTTGTATTTTCTTACTCAAAATTTCAAAATGATCAAAAGCTTCATTTTTATGTTTTAAAAATCTAATCCAAGTGTATCTTGAGTAATCATCGACAATGACCAAAGTGTAGAAGTTACCTCCATAACTTTGAACGGCCGACGGACCAAACAAGTCCATATGTAAAAGTTCTAGACATTTTGTAGTTGAAACCATTTTTTTGCCTTATGGATTTCATGAACTTGCTTTCCTATGTTACAGGCGTCACAAAAATGGTTTTCAAATTTTAGCTTTTGTAGGTTTCTAACAAGCTCTTTTGAAGATAGCGATTGAATAAGTCGCATATTGGCGTAACCCAATCTTCGATTCCATAAGGTCGAAGTATCATCCAGTGAGGTTAGACAAACACTATCTTTAGGGTAGTTTCCCATTTTAATTATGTAAAGGCCATTTTCCTAATTCCTCTTCCTATGGTAATGCCATCTTTAAGAATTTCGCTACCGGTTTCACTAAAGAGCACCTTGCACTTTTTATCGCATATTTGACCTATGCTAAGTAAGTTAAAGCTAAGATTTTATACATGGCTAACATCATGAATAGTTAGAGAGTTGTAAGTAAGCGTACCTTTTCTGATGATCTAGCTTTTAGTGTTACTACCAAACACTACGTTACCTCCATTGATGGATTCATAGGTTGAAAAGAGATCTTTGTTGCCCGTCATGTGTCTTGAGCATCCACTATCTTTAATCCATTCATTCGGTTCTAGTTTGACTTTTAGGCATACCTAAAATCACAAAAGAACTCAAGCATTTGGTCCCCAATATCTCATGGATCCGTTAGCGTTATACATGTCGTTTGGTTGGTTCATGTATGGGAATGGTGGATAAGGTCCCCAAGGGCCAAAGTTTGGTGGTTGTAGAGGATATTAATGTTGTGTTGAGTAGTTCCAACCTACTTGGTGATAGTCACTCTTGGGATATAAAGTGTTATGTCTCCTATGGGGCGTTTTAGGACGTGTTTGGATTTTACTTCCCTAGACCTTGACCAAGTTTCAAGGCCGGTGTTTATTTCATATTGTTTACAGTGGTGCTAGGCGAAGGTTTCTTAGTTATTTGTACTGTACTAGTTTTTTTATTATGTTTGAGTCGAAAATTTTAAATTTCTCTGCAGGGGGCCGGTTCCCTAAGATTGAACTGGCCGGTTCTCTTACAGAGGGAACCGGCAACGCCGGTTCTACAATAGACGTTTTTTCGTCTACATGACATAATTTTTTCATTTTTGTGTTGCTAGTAGAAGCTATACCCTCTATGAATCCAAGCCCATGTTTATCTTCTTGTGATCTTTGGTTTTTAATCATTTCTTGCAAGAAGTAACTACTACTTTCGAAACTAGCTAGTTTTAAAGATACTGAGTTCACTTTAGATCGAAGGTCAACACAAGATTCACATTTGACACTAACTTCTTGGTTTCTTTCTAGTTGTTCTAGTCTTTTCCTAAGATCACAAGCCTCTTTATTTAATAACTCATTTTTATCCTTTAGGTGTTTGTTTTTGTTGATTATCCTAAGACTAATCTTGCATAACTTGTTATACTCATTTTGTAATGACTCGTTATCTAAGGATGAACTATTGCAGTAAGGAGTATTAGAAAGTACCTCATTGTTGTCAAGCGCCATGAGACAAATCTCATCCCTTTTGGATTCATCTTCTTCATCACTTTCACTCCAACATCCTCCAACGAACGCTTTTTGGTCGTTAAAGTAGTGTTTGGGACAATCACTTATGAAGTGATTTGGATCACCACACTTGAAGCATCTTTGATCCTCCTTTCCCTTCTTCTCTTCCTTTATTTTCCGGAAACTCTTCTTATCGTCATGAGGTTGACGAACGAATTTCCCTCTTCTCCTAAAGAATTTTTT
>BQNB010020922.1:0-43464 GCA_026074375.1 Tanacetum coccineum | reverse complement strand
ATATGTGACTGTCGGCATCCCCAGAAGCATATTGGTGATCTGGAATCCTAGTCTCTGGTCCTGGTTGTCTGGCTCTCCTCTGCTGCTCTTGCAGTGTTAACAACTCAGCCTGTATGTCGCTCATCTCTCACCTCATATCTCTGATAACTCGAAGAGTCTCTACCATCTGGTCCTGACGCCTACGATTAGTCTCTCGAAGCGCTGCTAACTCAGCCTACTGCATTTGAAAGCGAGTCTCATGTACCTGATGCTGTGTCTGAATGAGAGTACTCTGCAGCTATAGCTGTGTCTGGAGATGGGTCTCGTGTACATACACATGATCACGATGCATCTGAAGCTCCTGATGAGTTGCCTGACTCAATCCTATCGAGTGAGCCCAAGCCTCTCGGGAAGCATAGGCCTCCTCCTCCACCATCCATACTGTCTCCTGGAGAGTCATCCTATCCCCTATAAGTAAATCGACTCGCTGCGAGTCCATGCCGACTCGCTGTGATATACGAGACCTACCATCCTGAGCATCCTCTAGTAGAGCATACAAGTCTTGTGTATCCTGCTCATGGAGCTCAGCAAGCTCTATGACCCTAGCTCAGCAAGCACTCTGGAACTGCCTCTGCCGGATCTACCCAAGTATCTCTAATCCCGTACCCAACATCTTTAATTCCCTGTCGCCTCTCTTCAGCATCTACCGTGCTAACAAATCCATAATCTATCCCTTGACCTCTGGTAGGTCTAGCAGTAGAACTCTCTCTGATCTCATATCTGGAGCCTATAGTGGACAAATACAACCTCTTGCGGGGAGGCTGCTCGGACTCGGGAATATCATCTCTACGGTCAACAGGTAATGATATGTGTAGAGATGTTGGTAGTGGTGGTGGTGGTAATGCGGCAGTAACTGCATCGATGAGAGCCTGGGTGGATGCTATCCTGAGTGTCTGGATTTGGGTTAGACCCCTAGATGATGGTGGTAAGGGTGGTGAATGTGCATGTGGGGTCGTGCACCTAGCAAGGCGCTCCCCTGCAGAGGATGGTGATAGTGAGATAGGTGGTGATGGTGATGGAGTAGTCATGGTCAAAAGTCTCTCAACCTCTGCCTCTGGTGGAAGGGATATGGAAGTCTGAGACCGGACGGTAATCCTAGCCCTAATAGTAATGTCAGTGGAGGGTGGTGGTATAACAGGCTCTGTTCCCTCAGGTGGGAAAACAGGCTCATCAACAGGTACAACAATAGCAGAGTCAGCCAGAGCTAAGTGCTCATCCTCCTCCTCCTCGTCGTCATCCTTATCCTCACCATCAGCGTCATCCTTAGACGAGTCACCGTCATCATCATCTCCATCATCTCCTTCGTCCATATGATAGTCAACCGGACCATCCTCTATCTTATCATCCTCGTACTCCTCTGGATCATCCTCGGGATCCGACTCGGTAACATATTCGGGTGACTCCGTCAACAGTGGGTGAATCAACAGATAATGGCACTCTCAGCTATGGAAACCTCTGCCATCCACCAATGTATATACTAAATGTATATATTAGGCTAAGACACGTATTTAGTGATCACGGCCTGTACGCACAAAGCTCATGCTCATCCCTCATACCTAATGAACTAGCGGTGTCTGTGGATCCCTCTGGGCCTGGTAGTTAATCCGTATGTGGGCAATGGCTGTATCGGAGTCCCGTCCGTATCCGATACATGACCCGTGAATACTCTCTTAGATAACTCCTCATCAACGGCTACTCCCTAGAAGGCTCAGCCGGGCTCAGATTCATTGTAACAGAAGAGTATGGTACAACTATGAAGCAAAGACATGACTGCAGCAAAAAGCAAAATAACTATATTAGTATTTAACTTATAGGAAAAAATCGTATGATATTTCTATAATCTTAAATTAATAAACGTCTTAATAGAAATATATGTAATATCATTTATATACACGAATAATTGAATCATGTAAGCATAACTTAGAACCCTAACTATGCTAAACAATGCATGTCATGTAAGCACATAAATTTGATGCAACAAGTAATGTGTGTATGTCCCATACAAACCTCCGATTGTAAATCAAGTGTTTAAAATGTTTTAATAGTCCAGACAAGACATTTTGGACCTGGTTCTCTATAACCTTGGCATCTGATACCAATCTGTAACACCCAGCCTCAAATCTGATATGAGCATGGAGTGTTTAATAACCAGGCGTTATTATTTTTGGTTCACTAGCAACAAGAAATGAGAACTGACCACTAAACGTTCGTTTTGAAAAAGATACATTGGATTACACAAGTACTCGTTTGTTACATAAGCTCATGCTTCAAATTGTTCAACAATATAAATATAGATTCCGGTTATATAATAATTGGTCCCAAAATATAATAAGACCCCAAATCGTAAATTGGACTCTTCAATTATTTTGACTTTCCAATGTACCACCGTCACCCCGTGCCTATTGACCTGAAAAACATGCTTCAAAAAAAACGTCCACTCATAAATTTGGTGAATTCATAGGTTTATTAAATCCAATTAAGGAACCGCAAGATTTCCCAAGAGGGGGTGGGGGGGGGGGGGGGGGGGGGGGGGGGGGGGGGGGGGGGGGGGGGGGGGGGGGGGGGGGGGGGGGGGGGGAGGGGGGGGGGGGGGGGGGGGGGGGGGGGGGGGTGTATGATTGAGCAATACATGCCAAACATCATAAAAAGTAATTACGTTTTCCTAAAGCTCATGGGACACTTGAAGCTCGACATATTTTGAATGCAAATATATTTTGCCAACAAGTGTCCGGAATGAAGTGCTAACCCGCAACATCACTAAATTCGACATGGTATGGCGTTCGTTCCCGTGAATAGCTAGTCACCCGAACGTGGAGTGTCAATCCCCTAATAGATCTATTCATAACCTTCGCGCCACATATATGTTAATTCCCAATCGCATCTATGTATTAATCAGTTCAGGATCATGACATAATGGTTTTGTAACTTAGTCAAACCACTAAATAATGATTATAAAATGTACGACTTGCGTTCCAATAGTAAAACTAGCATGTTCTTAACGCCAAGGATGTAAATCATTTAAATACAGTAAAACCTGAGGCTAATGAACTCACCTTAGAAGTAGCCGCTGATTGATATTATAATATCCAAGCAGTATGAATCACCACCCTCAATTTCCTAAGTACAATACAGTCAAGTCTTAGTCTACGATATTTAGGCTAATGACTCAATGTATAAACTATAACGAATTTCTATTTATAAATATATAACTGTATCACTTGTGTGTTGTGACACTTTATGTATTATGTTTTCTCGTTTGCTCCTTGGAAGGTGTACACTATATACTTTTAAGTTTACAAGTTTTAAGAAGTATAATAATAAATATCCCTATTTATCACTCTCGTGACTTAGTTATATAAGTACCGTATTATAACACGACTATCCATACCATAAAGTGTTTTATTTAAATCACTTAATATATAAAATACCGCTTAGGTTTCTTATTGCCAAAAACAGTCCTAATAGTTTAAAATGAATATTTACAGTTTACACCCCTGAGTTTCCATATTGATACGTTTAGTCCCTCTCTTTTACAAAAATTTCATCTTAATGTTGTTCTTAGGATATCCAAATAGTCCTTTAAGTTCCGAATTCAAAACAGTATAATTAATACACTACAGAATAACAATATGTCTACATACTAACTCTGCTAGCAGTACTAACTCTGCTAGCAGTACTAACTTCTGCTAACAGTACTAACTTCTTAAGCCTGGCAGTATTAACTTCTAATTTAGCTCGTATCATACAACCCATTAGTGAGTTACAAATTCGTTAGAGTTTGTTTGAGCTCGTGTTGGACACAAGAAAGTTTTTTTATTTGTCCCAGGAATGTCAAAAAAACAGTATTATTAATACACTAGCAGTATTAACAATATGCTAGCAGTACTAACTCTGCTAGCAGTACTAACTTCTGCTAGCAGTACTAACTCTGCTAGCAGTACTAACTTCTGCTAGCAGTACTAACCCTGCTAGCAGTACTAACTTCTGCTAACTTATTTTGACATATCCCAAACAACCCTAGTTCGCATATACTATAGTGTACACATCCTTTATTGAGCAAGACGAGTTGTTAAGTATTATGATACGTGACATGAAAGTGTTTCCGTTTCCAAACGAGTTATCAAACCTCTCGGTTAAATATTTTACGTGTGCATGTCATATTTAAACATTCATGCTTATACACAAGATCTTTGTTACGTGCCTTATGGCTTTTGGTTCACCACACAAGTCTATATATGTTGTATATTGTAAGACGTGGACATGGGTTGTGTCATGCTAGGCACGACCCATGTTTAGCTTGTTAACACATAATAACCGTGCCTTATGACACATGAAGCAAACATGAAACTTGAATATGAACGTAGGCTAAGACACTTACAAGGGTCCTAGCTTCTTGAACGTGTGTGTCGTGTAGTCGTGTGGAAACTCGACTTGTATACCCCAAGCCTTAGTTTAAACCGAATCTTTCTTGCTTTCAAACCCTTAAACGTATAACCTTAGCTTATAGACTACTAGGTTATACCTTAGAACTCTTTGGTTGTGAGTTGTGGTGTCATGTTTGTGGATTTGTATCTCGGCTGTGGTGACCCGAACGAAGAGAGAAAAACAATATGGTTTATTTGGTTGAGTGTTTGTGTGTTTATAAGTTTCAAGAAGTGTTAAGTGTCAATGTGAGTGTGTATATATATAGGCATGAGAACTAGTTAGCCTTCCTAGTCCCCAAATCAAACCAAACCGTGCCCTATTGTGTGGTTTTGTGGTTTCTAGTTAGCCACACATGGTTTTGCTAATACTACTTAGTACATATCTTAATTACAAGATGTATGTACAAGATTTACTAGGATTTAGCAAGATTTTTATGGTTGTATACATGCTTGTATGTTGCCGCGGGTATCCAAGAGGGAAAGAGAGCCAAATGGTTATTGTCCATTGTGTATTAAGGCTAACTAGGAACATTAAGTACTAGTCTTAATTAATCTCTTGATGTACAAGTACTTAGTGTAGATTTTTAAAGATTTTCTAGGTGATTTGTTCCCACATTCGGCCCTAGTGGGTTAATAACACAAGATTTTATTAAATTTTGTGTTTAAGGATTAAAAGTGGGTATTGGTTTGAGTCTAGGTAAGTCCAGGTATTTCCGAGGTGTGTCTAAATGTATTTTATTGCGAAACGTAAGCCTTTTACGTGACCAATAAAAATAAAATACGCAAAGTTAATAATTATCTTCTTAATAATTATATAACACTTGTTTGACGTAAACCTTAATTTATTTGGTGACCGTTTACGTTAAATGATTATCTCTAGTCTACGCGATTTAGCTTAAAAGTTAAATTAAAAGTAAACGCGTATTGGACCAAAATAAATAGTGACGAATAATAGGTGTCGTAAAATGACCTGAAATTGAGAAATGTTACACAAACTAGATGAGAATGCAATAACACCTCGACCCTACATGCATTAGGTTCATTGATAGTTAAATTATGACACCGATATACATGTTATATGTAGATAGAAATTACTAATAAAACTCACGTACAATTAGAATTTCCTCCTTCACAAGAAGTACTTTATCCAAAATTCTTTGGTCGATATCACTTGCTTATGCTTAACCTTGGTGTTATTGCAATTTCACCGCAAAAGGTGGCATTCACACTGTATAAAACAAGTCAATTGCGGACTTTATGAACACCATTTGTCCACGCCAATGACGCTCCTTTCATTGTTTGTGACATTACTAGTTTACCTCTAATTGTCACCACAAAGATCAAGTTTTGGTTTGATGTCATGAACTGTAAAGTGTTGGGCTCGACACTGATATGCAAATTTGAGGGGTCTTTGTCTATCGATGAAACATATGTAGAGTTAGCGTGACCCAAATTTGTATTGGTCCTAGGAAATGACACCACAAATGATTTCATGTCTGTATAGCTGCCATAGAAGGGTAATTAATCTATTTAGCAACCAACTCACTAGGGCAACTAACATTTGTGGTTGTCAAGCGTTGAGTGAATCGAGATATGTTGTACCATACTTTTAGATAATCTTCAATTGGTGTTTCATACACAAGTATTTTTACATTAGAGGGTTGGTATGCCCAAAGCCAAAGCCATTATAGAATTTTCATACTATGACACATTAAAACAAAAAGGAATGAAATGACCTTTGAAATTTTCTTTAATTTAGTCATATATTGTATTAAAGATCAAGATAAGATATTACCACTCATCATTAGAGCATATTTTATTGCTGAAGGAGACCAATTTAGGTGATATGACTTCACATATGAAGCAGCAACAGTGACACGGGGACACGCCTTTGAGTCTCATGTCAGGTATGGTATCTAGCTGAGAAGATGAAATTCTCAATGCTATAATATCGATTTCAGATATCAAAATATTTAAATATCTAAAATTTGAAATTCGAGATTTTAAATATTTAATTTTAAACATTAATTATAAGCCTCGTCTTAAAAAAAATCAAGATCCTTCACATACTTCACATATTAATTTAACCATTGCTCCTTAAAAATGACATGAAAAGTAAATTGCGTGAGAGGATCATGAATTTTAATGTTGTGGCTTAGGTGATGTCCATATTGAAGACTACAAATCAACTATTTCTATGTAATCTTTTAAATTTTTTATTGTATAGATAATTAAAAAGTATGTATGCACTTTTCCATTAAAGAAGATAGGTCCCCGAAAAATCGCGTTGCATCAATTTCAGAGCACATGTATGTTACCTTCGTCCCGTAAAAAGAAGGTACCGCTCAATACTAAATGAAAATGCAATAACACCTCAACCCTACATACATTAGGCTCTTTAATAGTAAAATTATGACACCGATATACATGTTATATATAGCTAGAAATTACTAATAAAACTCACAGGACATTAGAGTTTCCTCCTTCCCCATAAGTACTTTATCCAAAATTCTTTAGTTAATATCACTTGCTCATGCTTAACCTTGGTGTTACTACTCTTTCTCTGCTAGAGGTGGCATTCACTCTTTACAACACAAGTCGACTGTGGACTTTATGAACACTATTAGTCCACACCACTGACACTCGTCTCATTGTTTGTGGCTTCATTTGTTTACCTCTAACGGTCACCACAAAGATCAAGTTTTGGTTTGATGTAGTGAATTGTAGAGTGTTGGGCTTGACACTAATATGCAAATTTGAGAGGTACCCGTCTACCGATGAAACATATGTAGAGTTAGCTTGACCCACATTTGTAACAGTCCTAGGAAAAGACATGACAAATGATTGCATGTCCAGTACAACTGCCAAAGAAGGGTTATTGATTTCTCTAGCAGCCAACTCATGTGGGCAACTAGCATTTGAGGTTGTCAAGCATTGAGTGGTTCGAGATATGTTCCACCATAATTTTAGATACTCTTAATTGACGTTTCATAAGCAAGGCTAGGATCCGTTTCCATCAAAGGGTTGGTATGCCCAAAGCCATAAGCAAATTCAGCTTTTGGGTAGAGGCCATTGTAAAATTTCCATGCTATGACACATTAAAACAAGATGGAATGAAATGAAGTTTGAATTTTTCTTTAATTTAGTCATATATTGTATTAAAGATCAGGATAAGATATTACCAATCATCATTAGAGCATATTCTATTGCTAAAGGAGACCAATTGGGGTGATATGACTTCATATATGAAGCATCAGCGGTAACATGGGGGGCACACCATTGATTCCTATGCCAGGTATGGTCTCTAGCTGAAAAGATGAGATTCTCAATGCTACAATGCTGAGTTTGGATATCCAAATAATCAGATATCTAAAATTTAAAATTCGGATATCTGAAACTTCAAATATCAAATTTTAAACATCATAATACATGTAAGCTTTTCTAAAAAAATCCAAGATCCTTCACATATTAATTTATCCATTGCTCCTTAAAAAATGACATGAAAAGGCAATCGCGTGAGAGTATCACGATTTTTAATGTTTAGGCTTACGTGATGTCTATATCAAAGACTGCAAATAAACTATTTCTATGAAATAATTTCTTCTTGTATAGATAATTAAAAAGTATGTAGGCTCTTTTCCATCAAAGAAAAACAGGTACCCGAAAAATCACTTTGCATCAATTTCAAAGCATATGCATTTTATCTTCGTCTCGTTGAAAGTAGGTACCGCTCCATACGGGATGAGAATAGAATAACATCTCGACACTACATGCATTAGGCATTTTAATAGTTAAATTACGACACTTATATACATGTTATATATGCCTAGAAATTACTAATAAAACTCACGTACCATTAGAATTGCCTTCGTTTAAGAAGTTATTTATCAAGAATTCTTTGGTCGATATCACTTGCTCATGCTTAACCTTGGTGCTACTGATCTTTTTCCGCTAGAGGTGGAATTCACTCTATACAACACAAGTTAACTATGGACTTTATGAACACCATTGTTCGCAGCTGATATGTGTTTAATCACATATCATTTTTTCTTATTACAATGAGCTTAAATGACCAAAAATACATAGTAAATACATTTTATTTATTTGTATTGTGAATTTTATTGTGCAGGAAACGGATATACCAAGAATGGACAAAAAATGAAGCCAAAACGGACAAAACCGAGCACGAGATTGGAAGAGTATGAGAAATTGAAGCCGAAGGCAGATTCATTTTTAATGGGCCAACCCGTTCCCATTTTATTGGGCCGGGTCAGCCCATTATAACTTGAATTTCATAACCTTAAGTCCAAATCTTAATTCATAAGTCCAAAATCCAAAATCCTTAACCTGGCCCAAAGACTAGTCAAAGCCCAAACCATTAAACCCGAAGTCCAAGTCAATTTAATAAAACTTGGGGTCAACATTCACTGTTTATCCCCCTTCCCTCCTAATTTTTACACAGAGCAACGTATACACACAGGGTAAAATCATTCACCCACACGCTCCTGAGTTTCTAGAAGGCTTTTCTGACAAGCTCTGACATCACCCAAGTGCACGCTGGCAATCCTAAGGCATATCATTGGTTGATGAGACGTGTATCAAATCAAGGGCTAAGGATGATTGATTGGAGGCGGTTACCATTGGATGATGAGGACGCGCCTATGCTCCTAGAACCTTCTTCTTCAGGCTATAAATAGAGGGGCAAAATCACACAGTAGGATTATCTAGCTTATTATAGTTTTGAGTAGTTTATTAGTGTAACTTTTAGCTTATAGTCTTGTTTTAATGTAATTCCCTCTTTTAAAAGCTTGTAAAACGTTTGATTATTAATAAGAATCTCAGTTTTATTTAAATTGTGTCTTTAAATTCTGTTTTTACTTTTATGCAACTTTACTCAAAATGTGTTTAGACATCACTTAAAAAGCTCATTAAGCTCTCATTACCTTATAAGCTATCATTCAATCAGTTAAGCTTCCCTTAAGCTTAACTGAATAAGCTGTTTGTATCTAATCCACTCAAATTAACTGAATAAGCTATTTGGAAGATAAGCCAGATCTGGAAGGGCTTATAGGGCTTATTCAGAGCTTATTTTTATAAGCTAGCTTGTAGATAAGCTCTTTTGAGCAAGTTTAAGATCCATGTTTAGCTGGGATCAAGGTACATCTCTTATTTTACTTTTTAGCTTATTTTTATGTTTAGCTTATCAAACTGCTTATCTGCTTATTTCTGTTGCTTATCTGTGCTTATTCAATCTTAGTATAGCTTAATAAGTTTAGGTTTTAGTTTAAAATAGTCTAGTTTAAGATTTAATTGAATATGTCCAATTTTAGTCTGAATAGCTTTTTTAATTTAGCTTATTAGTTAATGCTATTTTCTAAAAGGTTATAGCTTATTAGTCCCTAATATAGTTAGTACTTAATCTGTTTTATTATTTGGTAGCTTATTCATGTCTGTTTTAACTTAAATCTGATAGTTCATGTTTTTAAAGGGGTGTTTGGGATAAGAAGGTTTTATAGGATAAAAAGCCTTGCAGGCTGTTTTAGTCACTTAAATGAATTTCATAAGCTCAAAATAGTTCTATATGGTAGTTTTCATAAGCTCAAAATAGGTGTGGTTAAGTTTTCTAGTTTCTTTTATCAAATATGTAAATCTGCCAAGTATAAGTGTCCTAGACTGTTTGAATCTTGCATTTATAAAAAGCTTGCTTAAGTGTAGTATTTTGTGTCCAATTGAGAGTCTAAATACAACATTGCACATCTGTTTTAAAGTGTCAAAGCCAATTTTGAGTTTTAAAATTTTAGTTGCAAAAGGTCATTTAGCATAAAGAGTCTAAATCAAATGTCATGTATGCAGTCACTTTTAAATGGGAGTTCTAGCTTATTAATAGGTCTTAATTGCTAAAGTCTAGTTTATATTTGCTTATTGAGTCTAGTACTTTATCTGGTTTAAGCTTTTAGCATTTCATATAGCTTATTGAGTCTTATTTTTAAGCTGCTAGTAGTCCTTTAAAAATCAAAAAGCCAAAAATAATAGGGTAGTCTGCCACTTTCATCTTGCTTTTTCTAGCTTAATCCTTAATTTAGTTTGCTTTAATTTAGCTTATTTGAGTCATTTGAGTTTAAGTCTTAATCTGTTTTTAGTTTTTAGCTTAGTTAAAGTGCTTATTTGTCCTTTAGCTTAGCTTAAAGTCTGTCAAAAATGCTTTTTAAACTGTCTTTTAGAGTCTGCTGTCCTAAGTCTTTTTAATGCTTGTGAGCTTATTTGATTTGCTTATTTGTGGTCTTAAGTGCTTATTAGGGTAGGGTCTAGGTCTGTTACAGCTTATTTGCTTTACTTATTACTTATTAAGTTCCTAAAAAGCCAAATCATTTAGCTTAATTTCTAAGTAGTAAGTAGTCCTAACTGTCACTTTTGTTTAGCTTTTTATAGCTTATTATTATGTTATGTCAAAAAGTCCATTTATTAAAAGTGCTTATTTTAGCTTTTTTAAAAAGAAAAAAAAATTCAAAAAGGAAGTCACAGGGTTTGAACCTGTGACCTCCTCTTCACAACACACACACCTCTACCACTATGCCCTGCGGTCTTTTTCATAAACCATTTGCACCCTTTAATTGTTATAGTAACTTTAGGAATTAAGCTTAACAGCTTATTCGAATTATCCTGGCTTATTGGCTTTAGCTTATTATTTTGTTTTTCTTTGTAAATCTTAGGAATAGTATCTAGTACTTTTAGGAATTTTCTCAAAAATTTTAGATTAAGTTTAGTATTTTTAATTATATTTTTAGTATTATTTAGTTTTAAAATAGTTTTAATTAGATTAAAAAAATAAAAAAATATTTTCTGTTTTTTAAAAATTATTTTAAGTCATTTAGTCTAAGAAATTTGCATTTTAAGTTTTTAGAATTTTAATTAAGTTAGTTTATTTAGTTTTAATTAGTTTTTAATTTCTTTTGAATGTCGTTAGGTTTTTAAATTATTTTCATTTCTAGTTTAGCTTGCCTTTATATGCTTTTCCTTTGCGTTATTAGGTTTAGAATCCAAAAACCAAAATTTTAAATATTCAAGCACGTGATCACAAACCGAAACAAGGTTTTCAAATTTACACTTCGTCGGGATACGACATCCGGGAGATAAAAATATTGTTTGTCCTCAAGCAATTTTTATATCAAATGGGATACTCTCTATACTATTACTTATTTGAGATATTTAGGATATATAATATATTTTATATAGATTATTTTGATCGAATCAAGTTTTGGGCTCGACATTAATATGCAAATTTGAGAGGTCTTCATCTATCGATTAAACATATGTAGAGTTAACGTAACCTACATTTGTAACGGTCCCGGGACAGGACACCACAAATGATTGCATGTCCAGTAGAGCTGCCATAGAAAGGTGGTAATTGATCTCTCTAGCAACCAACTCATTAGGGTAACTAGCATTTGTGGTTGTCAAGCTGCGAGTGGTTTGAGATATGTTGCAGCATACGTTTAAATACTCTTCAATTGACGTTTTATACACAAGGCAAGGATCCGTTTCCATAAGAGGGATGGTATGCCCAAAGCCATAAGCAAATTCAACTTCTGGGTGGAGGTCATCTTAGAATTTCTATGCTACGACAAATTCATATGAACCGTTTCCAGTGAGAAGTTATGTTCAAAAATGTTGAAGTTTAGATGTATTTATAGATAATAAAATGGTATTGTGTAATTTAAAAAAAAATCAAGAATTAGTTTCAACTAAGAGGCCTCACCATTTTGCAAAATGACCAAGTAGCCATGAGACTCAACTCTCGGGCCTTTTTTTCTTCACTGCATGCATGAGCTATCCATCGGATTGTGGGGTGACACGTGACAGACACTTTCACGAATGATCCCTCACACTTTACTCCCTCTGGTCTTAGTCATCATTAGGGGTGGCAATTCAGGTCGGGTTCGGGTTGACAGGTTAAAAAATCCCAACCCGAACCTGACCCATTCAAATAATCGGGTCAGCTATGTGAACCCTAACCTGTTTACACATAACCCGAACCTGACCCATTAAACCCGTATATATACTTGGGTTGGCGGGTTAAATAGGTTACACGGGTTGAATACGTTAAACAGGTTTCCGGCTGACCCATTTAACCCGTTTTACATACAAAAGTTGGCACTTTGCACGGGTTAAACACATTAAATGGATTTGTGGGTCGACCCGTCTAACCCGTTTAACCAATTTAACCCGTATTGTAAGATATAAATAATTTTAAATTTAAGAAAACAAATCTTAAATGGGTTGGCGGGTCGACTCGCTTAATTTATTCTCAACCCGAACCTGACGTGTTTAATAAACGGGTTAGATTGGTCGACCCAAACCCGACCCAAATCTATTTAGACTCAACATAAACTAGTTAATTTTCGTATCAATTTCAGGTAGGATTTCGTATCGGATCAGAAATTGCCACCCATAGTCAACATCGTTTATGATTTTTTGACTGCCATTTTTCAATGTTTTGAAAACCGGGTTTTGAATCGACCCGGTCGAGTCACCGGGTTACCGTTCAACCAGTTGGACCGCTGGGTCAACCCGGTTTTCCAAAATATATATATCTTTTATATAATAAAAGAATTACATCATTTCAGAGTTTTCTATTAAATTGAATCTTATGAATTAAAAAATTGGACCAATCAGAACGCTTAATTTTGCCACGTAGGCAAAATCGTACGATCTGATTGGTCAATAAAAAGTCAAAATTGAATCAATCTGGTCAAAATTAAAAAAATTTGGTGGAGAAATCTGATGGAGAAAAAAAACACATAAAAATATATGTGTCAAATTTGTGAAAATAAAAACTTGAAAAAAAAGGAGGTAATTAATAAACTTTAATGGTTTTTAATTATATATATATATTATATGGACTTAAGTGTAATATATAAATTTACAAATTTTATTATAACTTTAAAAAATAAACAAATAACCCCTTAAACTTTATACCCTAGACTTTATATTTTAAAATTGCAAACAATTCTTACTTCCAACAAAGATTTTACATTATTTAATCACATCCAAATCTACCCTTAGTGGATTTTTCATTGTCGGCATAAAATCATGTTGTACAACCAAATAGAAAAACATCGAAGCACATAAATTATCGTAAATAAAGAAAAAAAGCTTTCTAGCTATTCATTGATAGGTTTGGAAGAAATTACATTTTCTTTTCTTTTGGTTTAATACGTACCAAAATTCTAACAATTGAAATTCTGAAAAAGTATTTATTTCATTGACATGTGTTCTAAAGTGGAAGTCAATGGTTCGAATATAACGAGGAGAAAATTAATCCCCTTTTGGCTCCGGAGGTTCACTTGAGCCGACTTCGAGCTACATAAAATGATAGTTTCGCCGGGATTAGTTGGCTCACAATATCGAGTCCGAAAACAAGTAAATCAAAAGAAAAAAGTTACTAATTATCTTACTACGTAATATATAAAAGATTTAATAAATCTATTCTCTTCATATGATTTTGATAATACTCTATAACATAACTTATAAAACAGAAAAAGATAAAAATTATACGTATATTTTAAAAAAACATAATGTCTAAGTCTCAGCGTGCACGGGCATTAAAACTAGTATATAATATATATATATATACAGATAATATTGATGATATATATATATGATATAATATATATATATATATAAAACTATATATATATATATTTTCAATAATTCGAAAGAAATATGTATTATTCATACAATATTCCATATATTAAGCCTAAAGACTATTTAATTAACAAAATATAAACATGTAAAATTAAAATTACGTCGCAAATATATACAATTAACATGTTTTATTTAAAAAAAATACAAAAAAACCGAAACCCGGCCGGGTCTCATGACCCGGGTTGACCCGGGTCACTCCAAACCCGGTCAAACCCGGCGGGTCAAACCGGGTTTCGAAAATATGAAACCCGGTTTAATTTGACCCGTTTTTTCGGCCGGAACCGGTTGACCCGGCCGGGTCGAACCGGGTTTCAAAACACTGCCATTTTTGCACATACACAAATTGTGTTGAAGTCATTGTCACATGACCATAAATCAGGTAAAGTTTTTTAATTTTCTTTTAACGTGACCTATCAACGTTATCCACATCTGACAAGATTCGAAATAACCACAATTCTTTTACTACTTTTATGTGGTTAATCCGTGACTTTCATATTAAATTTTAAGTGATTCATGATGACATATGCAACTAAAACACATAGCCCACCTTGAGTTCCCCATTTTGATGTTCAGATTCCATGCTGTACTCCACCAAAATGAGAAGGAAGAAGTTCATTTGAAATGTTTGGGCTTATATGGACTTAAAGCCATCTTATGAATGGGCTACTAAAACAGTAACAAAATTGAACCTAGTTTTGTTTTCTTATTTCTAAGCCTAGTCACATTTGAATATGCGTGTCTTAGCCCAATAAATCCCATTACCATTACCATACACTAGTGTGATCATGCTCAAGTAGTCAAGTACCTGAAACTGATATGTTATACTCTTGTTGATTTTTTTACTAACATTATTGCTAATCACCAATATTCTTAGAGCTTAGACAATTGCTTTTTACAGGGATAGTTTGATATTTCTTTCTAAGATTTATCATCTTTTCTGTCTCAAATAAATATAATACTTACTCTTTGATTTTCGTTTGTCATAATGTAATAATACACACACTACATAAAACATGAATTACAAATACGCTGAAATTAATACAAGAGATATATGTATGTTGAATATATTTGAACTCTTTGTTTCATATACTTAGGCCACTTGGGGAATCCTTTTAGCTTTAACTATTTTAGCTTTAACCGAATTATGTTTTGTGAGTTATATCCATCTAATGCAGAAACAAGCTATAATACTTATCTTGATGTTGATACAAAAGTTGGGTTGGGTATAGTTTGATCCGAATAGGCTGCTATTCGGGTGTAGAGTACCTTGTTTTTGTACCAAGTGAATTTGTTGAAGGACCCTGCACAAGAAAATAAACACCGTTAACCTTATCGTGGGAGCGGATCCCACGATTGGACTTCGGCGTGAGAGTAAGTGTATGATCTTGAGGGAGTAATCGAATGTAATTAGGGTTTTTGAGATACCTGTACCAATGATAATTACGTTCTTTTTATAGAGTGAATACCCTTTAGGGTTTCCGTATTTTCCGGCCCAAGATACGACCGATAGTTTAGGGATTCGACATTATCCTGAATCCTTTTAAATAAGTAAAACATATCTTCTTATTTAATTAGATTATCCTTGGAGATAATTTAAGGCGGCACCGCGTTCCTACGACATGTTTTTATAGACCGCTGACCCCAAGCCCAATCAGCGGACCCGCATACCGGCTGGAGATCCAATATCGAGTACAACAAGCCATAAATATCAGGTGTGGGTCGGTCTATCCAAACTATACGTCATCATGTCCCCCACAATCTAGGAGACGTGGTCGTGCCCAGAACCTCGGTCACGGTCCTAGAACTAAAATATCTCGTACCATCCTTTGGATTGCAATATTCCTACGAAACAGTAACGTGAAGTTCCTGTAGCCGAATACGAGGGCCCATTTACCTAGAAACGGCAAAAACGGCGGAGATGGGATAGGTGGGCCCACAACCGTTTCACCTACCATCCGATCTGAGCCATCAAAAGCTAAGTGGGACACGTGTCGATCATCCAACTGTGCACGCCTGTCGAGGACATCGTATAAATAGAACCAACGACGACTGTTCATGTTTACACAGTTTTTAAATCAAACCTCCATTTTTACACACACAGCCGTACTCGTTACTCTTTCCTACGGAATCTCCTGACGCCAGGTTAGTACACCCCGCCACTTTATAAAACTTATTTAAAAAATGGGTAGGGACACAATACAACTCGAAACCGCCGTATAAACCATCTCCTTCGAATATCTATGGGAGTTTACCTCCGAGTATGGCATAGCAGAGGAGTTACATCCGGAATTGCCTAGTCCAGGGGATCGAATCGTGGATTTTCCAGAGGGTAAGGTTGGCGTTTACACCAGGTTTTTTGAGTTTGCCAACTTTCGGCTCCCCATATCACAATATCTCTTTGATATACTTGGTCACTATCAAATTCATTTGTCACAACTATCCGTGATAGGTGCAGCAAAAGTTAGTCATTTAGAAATCAACTGTCGTGTCCTCTACATAATTCCTTCGCTTAATTTATTTCGTGTTTTTTATATTCCCTCGTTTAATTCGGGATGGATGTCATTTAGCAAGCGACCGGGAAAGAACACCCCACAGTGTTACACGAAACCCCTAGATTCCTTAAAGAATTGGAATGACTGATTTTTTTAGGTAGACGAGAGAGTGTTCCCCACCGTGGTGGATTGACGTGTAAGTGCTCCGAAGGATGAGATGCCGGTAGCGGGTTTCTACTCCCCGGAGGATGTGGTGGTATTAAACACACGCCGCACTCCTATCCAAAAACAACCTGAGGCTTTGTTGTGCTTAGTAGGGTTGAGCCGGAGATACTTTCTTGGGGATGATGTATACCCCACGTTCCTTAACGACGATGACCGGGGTGGGTATTTGTAAACAACCTTTTACCCCTCGTATGTGCTTGAAAAATAAACTAACAAATGTTATTGCTTGTGTTGATGCAGAAATGGATTTGTTTAACCTGATCAGCGCCCCAAATCCGACGAAGGTTAAGACGGGAACCCGTCCTCGTGCTGCCCATGAGGTACCCCTATTGATTGCCACCGCCACTCGCGTGATAGCCATGGAAGACGCTACCAGGCTGTCCAGTTCTTCAGGGACACCGTCCACCGTGGAGAAGTCGCCCCTGGATTTTTCCAACGAGGATTCGCCCCGCCGAATCACTGAAAGTGACGGAACAGAAAACCAAGGCCAGGAGACTGTTGCCCCTGAAGTCCCTCCACAAGAAAACGTGCCAACCGTGGGGGTTACACCAGAAATTGGCCTTGAGAAGGAGGTTGCCGCCATGGGACCCCTTGTGAGTAAAAAGCGCCATGAGAGGGGGGGGGGGGATGGGGCAGATGCGAATGCACCTCCCAAAGTGCTTAGGAAAGACCATGCTGCCTTCCGCCCAACACAGAGTACCATTGGGGAGAAATCAACAAGACTAGATACGGGCTCCACCTTATCCGCGCCAACTCTGCAGGAGACTCCTGCTAATGTGAGTGACCCGGACCCCTTGTCATACGCGAAGCCGCAGTCAATCCCTGAACGGGAGATTGCCCAGTAAGTGATTTGTCCCTTTTGTAATCTTTTTTGTTTTTTATTTTTTGTTGAGGTATGCTAACAGACCATATCAATCCAGGTCTTCCAAGGGAGCGACCGTTGCGGGGGACCCAGACTCCGAGAGGTCTACCTCTTTTACATCCTTATACAGGTCGCCCACGGAATAATATCAGCGCAGATGGGGCGTGACCCATAGTTGCCGTTTGGAAAAGTCTGAATGTAGCCAGGACCGTGGTGACCATATAGTGCCGTCGGGGTACTTTTCGGAGCTGCGCCATTTGCAAAATGAGGATTTTTTGAACCAATATAACATGAATTTGGCGCGGTAGGTGGCTATGGGTTCCCAGCTTAGGCTAAGGTTCGAGCAAGAGGTTCGGCTACTGAAGAGAGCCACGAAAAAGGTAGCCAAGCGGGATCAAAGAATCCAGGCAAGGGAGGAGGAGATAAAGAAACTTGATCAGGAGATCCACTCCCTTAAATCTGCGGATACGAAAGTGCAGGGTCTCCGTAATCAAACGAAAAACCTAGAGGCCCTGTTAGAAGCCGAGGTGGATATGAAGAAGGCCGCGGAGGCTAAGAATGTAGAATTAGCCAAGGAGTTAGAGAGCCTCCATGCCAAGTTTTTAGATCTCCAAGTAAATAACACACAGCTATCCCAGCAAGTGTCTTCTCTTCAAGCTCAAATCACAGGCGAGGAGCGAATAAAGGCCGCCTTCGAAGAATTCAAGAGGTATGAGGATGATAAGGTTGAGCAGCGGTGTGCAAAGATGGATGCTCGTCTGGACAAGCTAAGCATAGATTTTGATGAAGAGCTGTATCCACACATGTTGACGGCGATCGCGGGTCTCCGCTGGCTTATTGGGTCCAAAATGGCATGCGCCCTTGCCGTTTCTGAAGTGAGCGAAATCTCCTGAGATAAGTGCAGGCGTTAGCGAAGTTATTGTATGGCAGGGCCGCCAATGGTATGAGCGAAGGCATGCATAATGGCATAGAGCACGAAATGGCCTGATCTAGGGATTTGAGGCGTATGACCTAGAAGCCATGACAAGTTTTGTCAAGAGGCCCTCAAAGACCTAAAGACCTGAAATGACCCTATAGAGACCAACTAGAGAGTTTAAAGGATAGACCCATTATTTAAAATGCCTCTCTCCACTTAAGAGTGATACCGGGTGATGGATGCCCTCAGTGGTAATCCCGTTGACCATCCGCCCGAGCTCTTCCCAACTAAAGATTCCTATATACCCTGAGGTATGCGATCCCAAAGACCCTTGGGCCGTGAAAGAAGAGATATCGTTGGAGGATGCATGCGTGAATATTACGCCGGGCGGAAAGACAGAAAATCAGAGTGGTGTGCCGCACACACGGTGTTGGTTCTGCTCACCATGCTAGGTCTGATGGTGTTGATGTATCAGTTCCGACCGCTGCTCCTTAGGGTCTTGCCATTTTGGTCACGGATGCCGCCACACAGACAGAGGGGTCTGAAGGCGAGGTTTCTCCGAGGTTGATTAGGTCCAAGTCTTTACCTCTTGGTACTTAGACAATTTTTGGCTTGTAATATATATACACGGATGTCCGTGAATAACAATGAACGTTAACAATTTTTGTAATGCACTGTCCATTGTTTACAATTTGCACTTGTAGTGTCTTACATGCTTCGTGGGAGTCTTCTCTTATGCGCCTAACGTCTTAGGTGCACATAGCATAAGGATACATAATCGGTGTCCGCTGGGGTTGCAACCCTCTTACACGGCAAACAATTATTATAGTGCTTATCCTTTGAAATATCCAAAGACATTCATTAAGTTTATATTCATATACGAACAACAAGTAATTGATATTAAAGAAAGATTTAATGTTTGGAAAATGTTTCATATAAAGAAGGCGCAGGGTTAGCTAGACCCGCGGAAGATTTTTAGTTAATTGAGAGCAAAAAGTCAATACATGGATTTTATAAAAGGAGCCTAAACAAAGAAATCAAATTAAAAAAAGAAAATAACTTATCTATGTCGTAGCTTAAATTAACACGTTTCTGAGATGCAATGTTCCATGTTCTCGCTGGTAGGACACGCGCCATCCTTGATCTCAATTTAGGTTAGCTCCATCTCCAAGTGCTTCCGTGACCTCATAAGGTCCTTCCCATTTTGGGCCAAGTTTCCCTCCGGCCACAGCGTGACTTGCATCATTGCTACGGTAGACAAAGTCTCCAGGTCTAAAAGTAACGCCGCGGACCCTTGCGTTGTAATATTTTGTCATTTTTCTTTTAGCCTTGGCTTCACAGATTGCTGCGCGTTCGCGTGTTCCCGCTTCTCTTTCAGTAAATCTAAATTTAGCCGTAGCTCTTCATCATTATGCACAACGTCTACTGCCGTAGTGCGGTATGTAGGCATCCCGATTTCTGCGGGTATGACGGCTTCCGTTCCGTAGGTCAAAGAGAAAGAACCTGCTCAAGGCACAGTTGTCACAACTTATATGGTAAACGAACGTATTTACTTAATCATGCACTACACCTTAGTTTGCTTCTCCTAATTCTATTGCTTTGTCACACTTGTGATGATCTGTGTAAGTATTTCCTTAGTCATGAACGAATTACACGAAAACGCCGTCTATGTAATATTCCGTTAAGGCAACGCACATGTAAGGTAGTATGAAGACTATTACAAGGCCCCTAAGAGTACATTACATGCATTAAAACACTTAAGAGGGATCAACCATATTAGGGGTAAGGTAGTATGAAGACTGTTACCGATGGTATCCTTTCTACACACTCGCGTTTCCCTAGACGTCTATGCTAATGTAATATTTTATAGCCAGTTTTCTAGAGCCTAACGCGCACATCCATCACAAGAAGCAATATTAAAAGGATCTACAAACTAAGTTTCATGCAATCATAAGTAAATACTAATGGATCTAGCCTAGCATATTATAAGGAAGCGAAGAACAAGAATCAATCAAACAACACATAGACATATTGAATGATAAAAGATAGAAGACTTCACTTGATTAAAACATGTGTTTAAGGCTGATACAAGAGGGTTTTGACACCCTAAAAACGAGCCTAATAGCTGCTACAATCGACTTCTAAAGGTAGGGTTCGTCTCCCAAAAGTTACACACTTAAAACCCTAAAAACGAGTTTGTATATATAGGAAAACGGGCGCGACGGCGTCGCGTTATAATCCTGACGCCGTCGCCCCGCCGTATCTTCTAGGGCTTCTTAAGTCGGTTGGATCTTGAAGCCGTCTTCAAAATCCTGACGCCGTCCTTTGTACGTCCTGACGCCGTTACAGTGAATCGTGACGCCGTCTCCAGCCACTATACGCATATTCTTTATCAGATTTGGTGTAGAGTTGTAATCTTATTCGTTTCTTCTCCAAATGAGCCCAAGTTACGTGTATTTTCTTCAAAAGCTATCTAAGTGCTAAAAACAGAAAAAAGGAACGATTAAGTACATAATTGGGGCATATTTGCATGATTTAGGGGGTTAAATGACCCCTTAAAAGTGTATAAAAAGACACCTCATCAAGACGATTCAAAGAGTTCTTCAAACTCAAGTTATTACCGTTCGAACTGACAGAGGCACATAGTTCTTAAATAAGACTCTCCATGCATATTTTACAAAAGGAGGAATTGGTCACCAAATGACAATTGCTCGAACACCTGAACAGAACGACGTTGTCGAAAGACGGAACCGTACTCTGGTTGAGGCTGCTCGAACAATACTTCCGGCTTCTAAACTTCCACTCTTCTTTTAGGGTGAAACAATAACAACCGCATTTTACACCCAGAACAGATCTTCCATCATCCTAAGACACGAAAAGACACCATATCACATCATCAATGACAGGAAACCAACTCTCAAACACCTTCACATCTTTGGCTGCACTTGCTACATACTCAGAGATGGTGAAAAACTTGACAAGATGAAGGAGAAAGGGGATCTGTGCATTTTTGTGGGATATTCTACAACATCAAAGGGATATAGAGTTTATAACAAGAGGACTAGATTAATCATTGAATCCATTCATATCAACTTTGATGAAATCAAATAGATGACTTTTGAACATAACAATTTAGAACTTAGAATTCACGACCACAACAATGAACCTTCAAGTTCAAAGCTGGTTCCAAATGTTTCTCCTCCAGCAAACACAACAGATCCATCACTACAAGACCTGGAATTACTATTTAGTCCTATGTACAAAGAATATTTCACTGCAGGAATTTAAGTGTGTCAAAGTCTTCCGCTCTCTTAGATAATTCTCAACAACATGATACACAACTTACATTGACTGTTCAACCTACACCAGAACCGATCATTCCACCAACCAATGTCAATTTTGAGGAAAACAACACTGATCAAGCAGAATTGCACCATTTGAAGCATATGAATTTATCAATCCTTTTGCTCCTCCAGGAACAAAAGTCGCTGAGTCTTCCTCATGCAATGTTGATACTTCAAACATGCATACATTCTACCAATGACACTGTTCCAAATACCATTGGACTAAAAATCATCCTCTAGAACAAGTTTGTGGAAATCCATCAAAGCATGTGCATACAAGACGACAACTTGCTACATATCCTGAAATGTGCATGTCCGCGCTCACCGTGAGTACTGCTGAACTAAAGTACATTAAGGAAGAAATGGATTATCACGCATGGATCGAAGCAATGCAGGAAGAGCTTCATCAATTCGACAGACTCAACGTCTGGGAACTTGTTGAAAAACCTTTTGGAAAAACTATGATTAATCTAAAGTGGTTATGGAAGAATAAGAAAGATGAAGACAATACTGTTATTCGCAATAAGGTACGACTTGTAGCTAAGGGATATCATCAGGAAGAGGGTATTGATTTTGAAGAATCTTCTGCACCAGTCACTCGCTTGGAAGCAGTTCAGATTTTTGTTGCCTACGCTTCACATAAATCATTTCCTATCTACCAGATGGACGTTAAAACAACTTTTCTTAATGGTACACTGAAGGAAGAGGTATATGTCAGTTAGCTAGACGGGTTCGTTGATCCTGATCATCCAGAAAAAGTCTACCGCCTCAGGGAAGCACTTTATGGATTGAAGCAAGCTCTAAGAGCCTGGTATGATGAACTCTTCACATTATTGATATCAAAGGTTTCACTAAAGGTATTATAGATCCAACTCTATTCACGATAAGATACGGGGAGGACATTATACTTGTGCAAATTTATGTCGATGACTGATAAGTGTAGAATACACATATCTATTTATGCTTAAAATAACCCAAATAAACCCAAAACGGATCAAAAATGGCAAAAATGTGCTTGTATCTGAGTTTTATGTGTGCAGGTATGGATATGTCAAATATCGCAAGAAAACAGTCAAAAACGGACACGAGAACGGATGAGTGATCAAGAAGCTAAAGAAATCAAAGCCGAAGCCAGAGAGATCATGCCTCAGCCTTCTACAGTCAACTGCAGCTAAACCACAGTCAACCAAAGCCCAGCTTCCAAGTTTTTATAAAATCCAGGGTCTGATTATGCAATTTATGAAAGTTGTTTATAACCCTAAAAAAAAGATTTGCCCAAACACAGGCCGAAATTGAAAATACCCTATAGTTACAAAAAGTCCGCGGGTCCAACGAACCGGGTCAAACTATTCCCCGTATATTGGGGAAAAAAAACCCCCCCCCCCCCCCAATCAACCAATGAGAATACAACCCCCAACCCGACCTAACCCGACCCTAACCTACCCTACCCGGTTAAACTTATAAACCTTTTTACACTTACTATTCACTCCATTTTCCCCAAATCAGATTAAACTCACACACACACACCCGAACCCACTCAAGAACACAAAGAACCCTAGTTTACAAACCTTTCACCCCACCTAAATTAACCTTAGGGTTAATCCACCTCTCACAACCCTTAACCCATCTATCACTATCAATTAATCCCCCAACCCAATCCACCCTGGCAAAATGAGAGGAAATGATTGGGTGATGTGACGTGTGTGAGTGTTTACACTCACATAACTAACACACTCTATGTCCACGTCAATGATCCGGGTGCACACTCTTTGATCTAACGATTGAGATAGTAGATCAAGGAGAGAGAAATGATTGAAGGGTCAAGATGAAAAGGATAGAAGGATCTAGAGAGGAGGATGAGCTCAAGCTTCGGGTATAAATACCCCTCAATCCAGCAGTTAAAGATAATAATTTTTAGGGTTAATTTTTCAGGTTAATTTTCATAGTGTAATTTTCATTTTAATGTTATGTAATTTTGTTTCACGATTGTAAGCAACTTTATTTCAGTTTTAATAAAAGTAATATTTCATATAAATTTGTGTCTCTATTTAAATTCTGTCAAAAATACTTGTGTTTGTGTTTGTTATGATGAAGGCTTGGAGTCTCTTGGAATTGGATGGCTGCTGAGACTCCAAGGGTTTTAGAGCTAAGGGTTAGCATATAGGTTTAGATTAGGTTGTTGTTGGTTCGAGATTGAGCTTATGTGAATAAGCCATAAGCTCCCACTCAGCTTATATTTGTTTCCTGTTTATGCTGGGAACACCAAGGTACACACTATTTAGGTTTAATTTGTTTACATTTGTTTTGTTTTTTTTCTGTTTTCCTAATAAGCTGTTGGTTATTTGTTCTAATAATCTGTTTAACAGTAGTTACATAAGCTGTTTGGATTTGCTAAATAGTTTGAATAAGCACATTTTATTGAGTAGTAAAAATCTGTCATGTGCCTTTTAGTTGCTTTGTTAATTTAGTTTGAGAGGTAGATTACTAAGCTGCTAGAGCTTATAAGCTAATAAGCTTATTCAGCTTATTTTAAATAAGTTAAAGTTGAGTTTTCAATGAGTTTTAGCTTTTTAAATTCTGTTGAAAAAGCTTTTTAATAAAATAAGGATGCTGAGTGTTAGTAGTTAGGGAGTTCAGGGGTCATTTCTGTCCATCTTTAAAGTTTCTGTTAGTTAAAAATTTGCATAGTTAGTCCTTGTTAAATGCGCAGTTAGTCCTTAGTTAATTACATAGTTAGTCCTTCGTTAGTTTAATTGTTAAGTCTAGTTAGTCCCAAGTCCAGGGACTATTTCTGTCAATAGATCAAACTTTGTGTTTTTTATAAAACTTTAATGTTTGGCCGCCTACCCTCAACTTTGTTTCATGTCACTTTCAACCCTTGTGTTTTGGCAGATTTAATTTTAGATTAATAAAAATAGTTTTTATAAATAATAAAATTAGGTTTTTAGTTTAATTACTTAAATTAGTTTATAATTACTCATTAAAAAATTAGGGCTTTTAATAAAATTAATTTTCTGCATTATTTCTTTTTATAAAAAATATTTTTATATAATTTTTAGTTTAAGTTTTATATTTTAAAAATTAATTTTCGAATTTAGTTTTTTAATATTTCATTTTCAAAAATCAAATAAAAAAATAGAAAAATTAGTAATAAAAAATGTTTTTCTCATCTTTTTAAGTAATTTAGAATTAATTTAGTTTAAAAAAGTATTTTTCTTTTTCCTAAAATTTCCTTTAGCATTAATTTAGGATTAGGAATCTAGTTTATATTTTTAAAGATTTAAATTGTATTTGTTTTCTTAAATGTCGCATTTTATTTACTTTCGTAATTAGTTTAATTTGTTAATTAGTTGTTTAATTGTGCCTTTAATTTTAGTAGTATAAATAAATCAAAAATATCTCTTTTCTTATTCAAATCAATCATTCCGAACGAGATCGAGGTTTCCATTGCATGAGTCGTTGGGGAAAACGACCCGGGTGATCATACTTACCCGGTTTAATATACGTATTTTATATTATATTATATATATTTTTGAGAGTGAATTTTATCAAGGGTAACTTGGTAACTTTCTTAATTACTCTCGGGATTATATTATTTTATATTATATTTTAGGTATATAAAACTACGAATCAGTTTTTGGCGCCGCTCCCCCCACCCAACCCAAACCCCCCCCCCCCACCCCCCCACCCCACACACCACCACCCCCCCCCACTACACCCACCCACCCCCCCATCAACCCACCCCCCACCAACTACCCTCCCCCCACCCCCGTATAATATACGTCATTTTATCTATTTCTATATTTAATTATATATTTTTGAGAAGTAAACTTTTTATCAAATAACATGGTACAATCCTTCCTAATAACTACTTCATTGAAAGACTATTAATATTGTAACGAAATAATAACCTCATATTATAATGAGACTGCAATCAATATCCATTTTTATAACTTGTTTTATATACCTTTTAACTTAATAATTTACCACAAGTTTTCCAAGACTTATTATATACTTGTCTTACATATAATAGAGTCTAAGATCCATATTGTGTCTATGAGTTCCAAAGTATCAAGTCCTTAACAAGGCTTAAAAACCTTAAACTTTCTTAAGTAACTTTAAATTACAAGTTTATACATAAACAAGATACACTTAACGCAACATGTGATAATACTAATATATCCATTATTTCATATATTATCAACCTCAAACCATAAGTAAAAATGTTAAAACCACGTTCACTAAGTAGAAAATATGTCTTTCTACATGTTTGGAAAACAGTATCCTAAAATGGGTAATTCTCCGCTACATAAGTAACATGACTAAACAACATACAAAATGATAACTGTAAACGTACATAAAGGGTTTAAGATAACCTTATGGTGATTAATATGATAACCAACACAATCCATACCCTTTTTAGATGTAAACCCAAGCTTGCAAGCATTCTTACAACCCCTAAATTCCAAGTACAAACCCATAAAGTTCCTTTTCTTTGCTCTAACTCATTGATCTAAATCTACAACCATCTTAAAATCTCATTCTTATGGTATGCGTCTTAGCTGCGTCTTATGCATAGGAATATGAGATTAAGCGATGTTGTAAAAACAAATTTGACTATGGATTTCAGGTGTGAGTTTGATTGGTGCCGTGGGTTTTACAAAGATAGCAAAAGGAGAATCAAGAGAAAAGTATTATCTTGCAAAAAGAGAAGTGTGTGGTCTTTTACATACCTACTATGACTAGCTTTTATAATCCACAAAAGACATAGTCAAAGAAACATATGACAGAGAATTAAGGAGTCTTTGGGATCAAGAACTTGTAGAAGTCTCTTTAGGTTTTAAACATGACACTTGGATTCCCTATAATCAAGAAATCAAAACTCATTAAATTTAGGGAATGAAATGCCAAGCTAATATCTTTATTGAGCGCAAATGAAAGTCTTCCACTGCCATACATAAGTTGGTAACTTAAACATTAATAAAATTCTCTGCGTAAATTAAAAGTTATTGGTTTATTTTCATGTTTCATGGTACAAATTCGACATCAAGTGATGAATGTAGGATAAAGTTTTTAACAAAAAAATTTAGGCATTGTTATAAAATAAGTTATTTGTTGAAGCGTAGATTTAATTTTGTTGGTTCCCAGGTATGCTTAAACGTAAGAATCGCGAAACTACACGATTTACTAACCACTAAAAAAAATAAACATAATCAGTAAATTATAACTTTAGTAATAATAATAAAATGATTTATTTGACGTAAACTTAGAATTCGTTTTGGTAACGTTTCTCTTATTGAAAATTTAATAGCTTACTCGATTTAACTTAACTAATAAAAGTAAAAGTAAACACGTACGAAAAAAAAAAAAATTAGCTAAATATATGAAAAAACCCCCCCCCCCCGTTTATATCCCCCCCCCCGTAAATGACCTTAATATACGGAAATATTACAGTCTTCTCCGTAGTAAGAGCCTAGTCCTCAAGGCTTCTGTTGCAACACCAGAATGAGTTACGTATACAGAGAAAGAGTATGCGAACATATTTTCTTCCGGAAATGGTCCTTCATTTTTTCCAAGTATAACTCAGCCTCCTTGCCGAGAGATCCAAACATAACTTTGAAACCAATGGGATTCATCTCGTTTTAAGCTTCATCTTACACATCCCTTACATCCACGATCTTCAATACTATCACTCGACAAAATACGCAAAATTCTTCATCAATCTCGATTCCATCCAAAGGTCACCCTAAACATCTGGCCTCAGCCACAGCATATCGTATAATGGCTTCGACACATGAAATGTGACCGTGGACACACTTAGCACATGGGGTAACTTCACCCGTAAGCTACCTTCAACACACTCTACTATTTATAAAACTGGTCCCACATATCATGTGGCCCAGACTTTCCTTTCTTACCACAAATCTCAGTAACCACTACCCTTCCAATGGAAACACTTTAGTAACACTCGTACATCCAACCTTAGAAATTCAAGTGGCTTAACTTCCTCTTATCAGAGCATATCTTTCTGCCGACTTCTTGCCCATTATTCAGCTTTCCTTAATATGAAAAATCTTTTCTGTCATATTCTTGCAACAAGTTACTGGTCCAGTAACAACGCCCGACTTTATCCCACTTCAACCCATATCACTGAACGGATCTCACAATTCCGCCAGTACAAGCTCGAATAGCGCGCACTAAGCTCGCGGTAACATTATTAAAAGTGTGGTAACTGTTATTATAAGAAAACTCAACCAACGGGAGATGAGTATCCCAACTACCACCAAAATCCATAACACAAGCTCGTAGCATATCCTCCAGTGTCTGAATAGTACGCTCACTCTGGCCGTCAGTCTCAGGGTGGTAAGCCGTACTCATGTGTAGTTTTGTACACAACGCCTTCTAAAGAGCTTGCCATAAGTGTGACGCGAATCGGCCATCGCGGTCAGAAATGATTGACATCGGTACACCATGTCTTGCTACGATCTCGTTGATATAAATTCTTGCCAGCTTCTCCATTTTGTAATCTTCACGAATAGGTAGGAAGTGAGCCGACTTGGTCAATCTATCCACAATGACCCAAATCGCATCATACCCACTGCTGCTTCTAGGCAACTTTGTGACTAAGTCCATTGTTATCTTCTCCCATTTCCACTCAGGGATTTCTGGTTGCTGAAGTAATCCTGAGGGTTTCTGATGTTCGGCTTTAATCTTAGAGCACGTAAGACACCTGCTAACGTACTCAGCAACGTCTCTCTTCATACCGGGCCACCAATACAAGTCTCTCAGATCATAGTACATCTTATCAGCACCCGGATGTATTGAATATCTAGAAGTATGAGCTTCATCCATGATCAATTTCCTTACACCACCAACTGATGGAATCCAGATACGATCGAAGAAGTAAATTCCACCATCATCTCGTCGCTCAAAGTGTGTTTCTAATCCTCGTAGCCATTCAGCTGGAGCTTTGAGATCCTTGGAAGCTTCACCCTGTGCTTCCAAAATCTTAGTCTTAAGTCCAGAATGAATAGTAATACTCATAGCACGTACTCGCCTTGGCTTGAGCCTTTCTTTTCTACTCAAGGCATCTGCCACCACATTTGCCTTGCCCGGGTGGTATTTGATCTCACATTCGTAGTCACTGAGCAGCTCGATCCACCGCCTTTGGCGCATATTCAAATCTTTCTGGTCAAATATGTATTGGAGACTCTTGTGGTCAGTGTAGATAACACTTTTTGTCCCATACAGATAATGTCTCTAGATTTTAAGGGCGAACACCACAGCACCCAACTCCATGTCGTGGGTGGTATAATTTTTCTCATGCGTCAACTTTCTTGATGCATACGCTATCACTTTGCCCCGCTGCATTAGCACGTATCCAAAACCATGTTTTGATGCATCACAATAGACCACAAAGTCGTCTGGTCCATCGGGGAGTGCTAATACAGGAGCATTGCATAGCTTCTCCATTAGAATGAGGAAAGCTTCATCTTGCTTATCGCCCCACACATATGTCTTATTCTTTTGAGTCAACAGAGTGAGGGGTTTGGCGATCTTGGAGAAATTCTCAATAAATCTCCGGTAGTAACCCGCCAATCCTAAAAATGAACGGATTTCAGTTGACGATTCAGGAGTCTTCCAGTTCTTGACTGACTCAACCTTGCTAGGATCCACGTGGATACCATCACGGTTGACCACATGTCCTAGGAACTGGACTTCTTTCAACCAAAACTTGCACTTTAAAAATTTGGCGTATAACTTCTTCTTCTTGAGTAAGTCTAAAATCGTCTTCAAGTGGACTTCATGTTCTTCTTCTGACTTTGAGTAGATTAAGATGTCGTCAATGAACACAATTACGAATTTGTCCAAATACGGTTTGCAGACGCGGTTCATTAAGTCCATAAATATTGCTGGTGCGTTTGTCAGCCCAAATGGCATAACTGTGAACTCAAAATGCCCATATCGGGTTCTAAACGCGGTTTTCGGTATATCTTCTTCTCGTACTCTTAACTGATGATATCCTGAACGAAGATCTATCTTGGAGAAACAACACGCACCTTGTAATTGATCAAACAAGTCATCAATTCTGGGAAGAGGATAGGTTCTTTATAGTCAACTTGTTTAGTTCCCTGTAGTCAATACACATTCTCATCGAACCGTCTTTCTTTCTTAACAAAAAGCACTGGTGCTCCCCATGGTGAGTGACTGGTGAAATATACCCTTCTCTTGAAGTTCTTTAGTTGGTTCGACAATTCTACAACATTTTTGAAGGGGGTCTAACCGGTATGGAGATCTAAAACTTGGAGATGCGCCTGGAATCAGATCAATGCGTAAATTCTATCTCTCTGCACAAGAGGTAAAACCTTACAGACTCATCTGGAAATACCTCACGGACAGTCTCGTAACTACATGTTGTCATCCAAGCTTTTCTCATCAGCCTTGTAAAATGCAAGTGAACGAAGATCCTTTTCGCCTTCGCTTAGAACTTCAAGATTCTTCCGCCCAGTCTGTGAGCGAATAACCGGAACAATCTTCTCTATACACAATCGGGATGAGAGCTCGATGGTTGCCAAACCAAAGCATTTCAAGGATCACATCAAAACTTCCATAAGTGGGTTGGCAAACATAGTCTATTTTGAAAACGTGTTTTTACAGGATAAAGTGACACTTAGTAATAAAATGGTATTGGTGCTAACAACTTTTCCGTCTGCTAATTCGATTTCATAACTAGTATTTAAAGTGGCTGGGGCATTATCAATAAAATGTGTAAACGCAGAAGATACAAAACTCTTCTCAGCACCCGAATCAAAGAGAATACAAGCGTAGTGATCATTAAGAAGAAACGTACCCGTGACCACATTCGGATTCTGCTGTGGATTTTCAATCACCACGTAAGCTCTCCCACGAGCTCCATCATTCTGCTGGTTCTCTGCTTTTGGACACTTGTCCTTGAAATGTCCTTTCTCACCACACCCGAAACATGTCACATTCTGCAGGAAGTCATTACCTGCACCCTGAAGCCTAACTCTGCAATTCTTCTCCATGTGACCTATTCTTTGACATCTCTGGCACTTTTAAGGACACAGTCAATGATGGTGTAAGTTGCACCAGTTGCATTTTGGTAAATTTCCAGCATAAATCTTTCCTCCAGCGGGGGCTGCAACATATGCCCTGACAGTTTTTGGTCTCCTGTTTTGTTGTTGGTGATGATTGTTGTTTCGGTTGCGGTTATTGTTATTGTTGTTGTGGTTATTGTTGTAGTTATGGTTATTGTTGTTGTTGTTTCTCTGGTTGTCTTCCTATTTCATTTTATTGCTTTCCCTAATTCTTGCAGACCTACCCTGAATTGATTGCTCGACCAGTTCACGGGCCATGTTGATTGCCTCATGCAAGGTCGCAAGCTTTGAAGAAGTGATGTTTCCGTTGATTCTTTCAGGAAACCCATGAATGTACTTTTCAATCTTCTTACTTTCAGTGGACACCAATTCAGGACACATCAGAACTAGTTCGTGGAAACAATTATTGTAAGCTTCGATATCATCTCCTTTCAGAGTCAGAGTCTAAAGTTTTTGTTCCATCCTTTGGATTTCAGTTGCTGGGCAGTATTCAGTGGTCATCATAGCTTTCACGTTGCTCCAAGGGATCTGATTAGCATTAGCAAGTCCCAAAGTCTGAACATTTCCGTTCCACCAGGTTAGAGCACGACCCTCGAATGTGCACATAGCAAACTTCACTTTGTCATCTTCAGCACATTTGCAAATTTCAAACACTTGCTCCATCTTTTCGAACCAACGTTTCAGTCCGACTACACCTTCAGTCCCCTTGAAAGAGTGAGGCTTGCCATTCATAAATGTCTTATACGAACATCCATGCATCTCTGGTACAACAGTTCCTCCAGTATTTGTTGATCCGGATCCACCAGTATTGTTTGAGTCAGCTCTAGTCTTTTCATATTTTTCAATGGCTTTGGCCACACGCAGTTTTATGTGTGCAGGTATGGATATGTCAAATATTGCAAGAAGACAGTAAAAACGGGACACTGAGAACGGATGAGAGATCAAGAAGCTAAAGAAATCAAATCGAAGCCAGAGAGGATCATGCCTCTGCCTTTTACAGTCAACTTACAAGCCAGCACCCTCTTAGTAACACCCAAGGACTGTTTTGCAATTGGCGTGAAAGTTTAATTTATAACATGAAAAAGGTGCTTGTCAAACACAAGGGACAGATATGTAAATTACCCCAATGATTTATAAAGCGAGGGGTCATATACACACGGTCAAATTAAACCCGTGGACCCTTCTCACAACACATAATATCATTTGCCCTAAAACAGTCCCTAACCCTACACTTCCCGGTTTAACTTATAACCACTTTACAGTTACTTATTCACTAATTTACCCCCCAAAATTAGGATTTACACCGCACTCACACACACAACTGAACCACTCTCTAAGAACAATGAACCCTTAGTTTTTCTAAACACTCACCCACACCCCAACTTAACAAGGGTTAATGATCCCCTCACACCCTTTACCCATCCTATCACTATCAATCATAGATTCCAACCCAATCCACCCTGCAAAATAAGAAGAATTGATTGGGTGATGTTGAGTATATTTATTATTTTTACTTTGTGAGGGTTTACAATCACATAACTTAAACACTCATATGTCCCCGTCAATGATCCGGGTGCACCCACAACATGCTCAATCGATACGATTAAGATACAGATCATGGAGGAGAATGATTGATGGTGAGATAAGATGAAAGAAGGGTCTAGAGGCTGGAGGATGAGCTCACAGCTTCGGGTATAATACAACTCATTCAGCTTATTGGTGGTGTATTTTTAGTTTATGTGTGTATTAGTTAATTAAATTTTTCGATTCTAGTTTTTTTTAGTAGTACTTTTTAATGTAATTTCAATTCATGTTATTTCATTTCGAATTGGAATAAACTTTATTTCAGTTTTAATAAATGTTTTATTTTCATTATAAATTGGTTCCATTTAAATTCTGTCAAAAAAAATATTTGTTTATTTGGGTTTGTGATTGTTTATGATCAATGCCTTGATACCATCTTGGAATTGGATGGCTGCTATGGATCCAACGGGGTTTAGAGCTATTGCGTTTAGTACATAGGTTGGATAGGTTGTGTTGGTTTCGAATTGAGGCTTATGTGATAAGCCATAAACCCACACAGCTTATTGTTGTTCTTGCTGGGTGAATCTAAGGTACACACTATTTGTTTTACAATTGTTCTTTTTCTGTTTTCTTAATAAGCTGTAGGATTTGCAAACAGTTTGATTAAGCAGAATTTATAAAGTAGTGAAAATTTTGTCATGTGCCTTGGAGATTTGCTTTGCTTATTTAGTTTAAGAAGGTAGAATACTAAGTTGCTAGAAGCTTATCAGTCTTCATAAGCCCATTTAGCTTATTTCAAATAAGTTAGAGTCAAGTTTTTATAAAAATAGTTTTCTTAAAAAGCTTAGGTTAGGGTAATAAAGCTGTTTTTCTATATAAAAAAAGATCGTTTGAGTGTTAGAAGGTAGGGGAGTTCAGGGGTCATTTCTGTCTTTCTTTAAAGTTTCTGTTAGTTAAAAATTTGCATAGTTAGTCCCTGTTAGTTACGCAGTTAGTCCTTAGTTAATTACATAGTTAGTCCTTCGTTAGTTTTAATTGTTAGTCTAGTTAAGTCCCTAGGTTAAGGGACTGCTTCTGTCAATTGATCAAACTTTGTGTTTTTTTATATAAACCTAAATTTCACCCGCCTACCCTTATCTTTCTGTTTTGTCACTTCGCGCCCATGTGTTTTGGTTAAATTGGTTTGTGTTAAATAAAAAATAATTTAATTAAATAATAAATTAGGTTTTTTTTTAGTTAATCTAGTTATAAATTAGTTAATTAAATTACTCATTAAAAAATTAGGGCTTTTAATAAAATTAATTTTTGCATTATTTATTTTTATAAAAAATAATTTTATATATTTTTAGTTTAAGTTTTTTTTTTTTAAAAATTTATTTTCGATTTAGTTTTTAATATTTCATTTCAAAAATCAAATAAAAGAAAAATAGAAAAATAGTAATTAAAAATGTTTTTTCTCATCTTTTTAAGTATTTTAGAATTAAATTTAGTCTATAAAGTTTTTTTCTTAGTTTTTATAATCAATGCTATTTTTAGAATATAATTTAGATTAATAGAATTTAATTCATAAAAAAAATCCGAAAAGCCCTTAAAAATATTTTTCTTTTTCCTAAAATTTTCTTTAGCATTAAGTTAGGTTTAGGAATCTAGTTTATATTCTTAAATTGTATTTGTTTTCTTAAATGTCGCATTTTATTTACTTTCGTAATTAGTTTAATTTGTTAATTAGTTCGTTATTTGTGACTTTAATATTAGTAGTATAATAAATCAAAAATATCTACTTTTCTTATTAAATCAATCATTCGAACGAAGATCGAGGTTTCATTGCAATAGTAATTGGGGAATACGTAACCCGGGTGATCATTACTTGCCCGGTTTATTATAGTATTCTTAATATATATTTTGTGAGTGGAATTGTCCAAGGATTACTTTTGGGGTGTTCCTTTATTTCTCCTATAGATATTTTTTATATGTTATGTAAAACTGCACATCAGCTAGCTTCCTTCCATTAAGTCCACAATCATTAAGCTAAGGGTATTAGGTGATTTTTTTAGAGTTTGAGTTGATTAATTGACTTATTAATCTAAAATCTAAGCTTTGAGACTTAGATGAGCTTGTTAAGAGCTTTTTAAGAAATTATCAAACAATTAAAGCTTATTAATAACCATATTTAAGAATAATTGAGCTTATGACAGATTAGTGCCTTAATAAGAAACTTTGTTATATTTGGAATACAATCTGATTACCAATACTTGAATTAAAACATTACATGGAGAGATCACTAACTAAAACATTTTTGAAAGAAAAGTTACATAAACTAAATAAGCTAAAAATTGTAAAAAACTATCCCCCTTATGTGTGTGAGAGTGAGGCTTTTTATAGCCCTCAGCTGAAGCTTCTAGGCTGTCAAGGTTGTTACACGATCCTCTCAATCCATACCCTTCATTTCTTCAATCATTGGAAGTCTAATCTTGGCCGTTGGATCAAATTATAACTCACACGGATTGCCAGCTTGGCAATCCGTGATAGAAACAGCTCGTGCTTCTTTTGAGAGTATATCAAGTGTAAATTGCCATTTCCTTTGTGCTTCCTTTCAATCCAACGTGTCATTCCTTTTTGGGTCTTAGCCAATGAGGGCTTGTTATGACGTTTTATCATGCCAGCAAGGTACTTCTTTTCTTGAAGTGTTTCTTTTTTAACCCTTAATTAGCAAAAGCCCCATGGTTTGACTGAGAGGTTAAATTGGGAGAGACGATGAATAGTAACACCGACTTTTCTATTTTTCCCGCTCATTTTTTAACTGAAAGAGGGGTGTATGTTTGACTCGGGGTTTTTATAAAAAAAGGTTTTGGGCCGGGTGAATTAGATTGGGCCCGGGCTTTGGATTAGGATTTTAACAAATGTTACCCTTTGTTTTATAAATGTTAACGGGTGTTAACATTTAGGGATTAGGGACCACTTTTGTAACTTTTGGATTTAATGAGGGACTGAATTGTAACTTTGGGATTTTGTCCTTTAGTGTTTGACTTGGGTTGACTGAGAAATGACTAGGGTTTGACTTTGATAGCTTCCTTCTGGATTTTTGTGTGCTCTTCCGTTCCTCGTGTCCGTGCTTGTCCAGTATTAACCGTTTTCTTGTGGTTTTTGCTTTATCCGTACATGTACATATAAAACACAAAAACAAGCATATCTTTGCTATTTTTATTATGTTTTTGGTCTTTTAGGGTTATTTTTGGTATGAAACGGATATGTGTTTTCACACATATCACAGCCCAAATGGCATGACTGTGAACTCAAAATGCCCATATCGGGTTCTAAACGCGGAGATTTTTATCTTTATTTTTCATAATTTTCTAGTAAGTATTTTATTTTTAATCATTTTTCTTAAGTTTTTACTTTCGAAAATTCATAAAAAATAGAAAAAGTTTCAGAAAATTACAAAAAAATAGTTTTTAGTTTTATAAAAAATACTTTTAGTTTTTAACATTAAGAAAAATCACTGTTCAAATTCACCCTTTTTAAATTTTAATTTTCATTTTTAAAAACCTTTAATATTTAATTTAAAAATAGGATTTTAATTTTAAAAATAGTTAAAAATAGTTTTCTGAGTTTTTATGTTATTTTATACTTTTCTAAGTTTAAAAATCATTTTTCTCAATTTTTAGGACTTAAATTTTGCTAATTTTTTTTAGGATTTAAATTAGATTAAAATAGTTTTTTATTAATTCATAATAAATTCAAAAATACTCCAAAAAAATATTTTCTTTTCCTAAAAAATTTCTTTTGGTCCTATTATTAGCTTAGAAATTAGTATTGGCATTTTTTAAGAGTTAATTTTAGTATATTTGCTTATTTGTCGCATTTTATTTGTTCTCGTTAATTATCCTAGTTCATTAATTGCTTTTTAGTTGCTTATTTTAATTGTGTTTTTAATTTGTAGTTATAGATAATCGAAAAAAATTTCTTTTTTCTCATTTCAAATCATAATCCAAGCTAAGGCTCGTCGGTTTTCAATTTCACAAGTCGTATGGAGAAACGACCCGGGTGAATCATTCTTCCCGTTTAAATATACATATTATATATATAAATATATATATATATAATATATATATATACTAATAAAATATATCTAAAGATATATATATATAAATAATATATATATTCATATATAATCTTTTCGAGTGAGCTTTTCTGAAGTAGATACCTTTAGGAAAGTTTCTTAATTGCTCTTTTGGAATATTAATAGTATATATTATAATTGGCGTTGTATAAAACTTACAATCAAATGCTAAAATGCAACCACAAAGATTGAGTAAATCATAGATTATCGGTAAAAATTGGTGGGACCACAAGATCGAAATAATTAGTAGACTCTGAAAACATAGTTCAGTAGTCCAAAAACATGTATTATTGCACTAAGCTCATGACCCCGAAGCCTTAACTAGATTTTGCCCCAATCAGAATAGAGGAATGCTTCCACCAACCTAACACATCTCTAAATTAAATGCAGCCTTGAATCAAAACTAGTGACCCAAGGAAAATGTGGTGCTTGTCATCCCAATAGATCGTATCCACAACACGCCGCTTACTACATTAGCAATTAAAACGTTCAGATAAATAGGACTTGTCACTTGGCAATAAGTAACTTAGCATAAAAATCATGCAATAATCTGGATAGCATACACTTTGTAAACACGTTAGAAAAACACTTGTGTCCAATAGAAACACAAGCAATTTAATTCACCCCGAAGATTTTGTAAAAACAATCACGTAGTAAAAAGGAGGCAATGAAACTCACCTTGTGTTAATGGTAATCAAACATGTATTCTCAATAGAAAATGCGTCACGCTTACGATCGAAAGCCAACCTAATCCAATATAGGGTCGTATAAGTACAAAAACAATTTGATTATTTTATAGGTCCTTAATAGCTCATCATACTATCGTTACCGAGGCAATCATTAATTAAGATGTCAAGTAGTGACGTAATGAGTGGCTAGGAACACTATAAATCGTAAATCCCAACAACTCGTCGATACACTACCCCGAAGGAGAGGCCTCATTATGAAACTCCCTAGTAATATAGTACTTTGATTAACTAATACCACATATAATTCTATATAGCTACATCACCATCTAATCGTTTTAGTGAAATCATATTTATAAAGTAAAAACGTTTATAAGTATACTTTAGTAAAACTGGCGTAACTTTCTCGTTTTAAGTCCGTTTCTTTCGTTTCTTACGTCCACGCCTTCGTATTAAGACGAGTTATCAAAATATAACATTTTCAAAATCTGAGTTTTCTGATGAATAGTGATTTTTACTGTTCATAACAGTTATATATTTATTTTTATAGATTTAGTTATCGTAAATCTCGTAAATGTCGTAACTTATTCGTTTTAACTCCGTTTTTAGCGATTCTTTCGAGCACGTCTTCGTATTTAAAAGTTTTATCGATTTATTGATGTTTTAAAAGTATAAGTTTCTGTGGTGAATAGTAACTTTTATAAAAATAGTTTTATAAAAGTATATATTTAACGTAAACTTGAAATCGTCGTATCTTTTTCGTTATAAATCGGTTTTTCGAGTTTCTTATCATTTTGGAATCGTCATGAGGCGTACTATCTTTTTAAAACATGGTAGGGCTGTTACCAAGGTCGAACCAAAACAGCCCCTTTATAATACTTATACATATCCATTTTTATAACTTGTTTTATATACCTTTTAACTTAATAATTTACCACAAGTTTTCCAAGACTTATTATATACTTGTCTTACATATAATAGAGTCCAAGATCCATATTGTGTCCATGAGTTCCAAAGTATCAAGTCCTTAACAAGGCTTAAAAACCTTAAACTTTCTTAAGTAACTTTAAATTACAAGTTTATACATATACATGTTTACACTTAACCAACATGTTACAATACTTATATATCCATTATTTCATGATATTATCAACCTCATAACATATGTAAAAATGTTCAAAACCATGATCACAAGTAGAAATATGTTTTACATGTTTAAAAGTATCCTAAATGGTGATATTGCTAAATAGAACATATAAACACATAAAATGATAACTGTAAAGACATAAAGGGTTTTAGATAACCTTATGGTGATGTATGATGATGACCAACACAATCTAAGCCCTTGTTTAGATTACAAACCCTAGCTTGCAACACTTGAAAACCCTAATTTCCAAGTAAACCCTAATTTTCCTTTTTCTTTGCTTAACTCTTGTAAAGGCTTAACCAAGCCTTAAATCTTTCTTGGTAGGTCTTAGATATGATGTAGGAATATGAGTAAGTGTTGTAAATAAAATTTTGTATGGATTTGGTGGTGGTTTGATGTTGGCCGTGGGTTTTAGAGAGACAAAGGGAGTATATGGTGAAGTTTTTCTTTGCAAATGAGAAGTGTGTGAGTTTACTTACTAGTGCAAGCCTTTTATAGTCCTAAGACTAGTCAAAGAAACAAAATGAGAGAATTAAGGAGTCTTTGGTCAAGACTTGTGAAAGTCTTTAGGTTTTAATGACTTGGTTCCCTAAAATAGAAATCATCTCATGAAATTTAGGGAATGAATTGACTAGCTAATATCTTATTTGCAAAATGAAAGTATTACTTGCCTAGTATAAGTTGGTAACTTTAAACATATTGTATAATTTTGTAAAGTGTATGTATTGGTTTATTTATTTCATGGTAAATTCGGCTCAAGTGATGAATGTAGGTAAAGTTTTATAAAACTTTAAGCATTTGTTATAAACATAAGTATTTGTTGAAGCGTAGATTAATTTTGTTGGTTCCGGGTATGCTTAAACGTAATTTATCACGAAACGTAAACGATTTACGTAACCAATAAAAAAAATAAAACATAATAAGTAAATTATTACTTTAGTAATAATAATAAAATGATTTCTTGACGTAAACTTAAATTCGTTTGGTGTCCGTTGACGCTAATTGATAATTTATAGCTTACGCGATTTAACTTAACTAATAAAATTAAAAGTAAACACGTACGAGAAAAAAAATAATTAGTGAAATATATGACGTCGTAAATGACCTGAATATACGGAAATGTTACATGAAGCTTCTAGAATAAATGTGTGTACTCAATATTTAAGTATAATAGATATAAGATGATAAGCGCCAAAATTTGACAAACCAAAAGGAAGGTTTTTTTGTTTACTCTAGATTTATTAGCATATCAATATTCACATTAGCTTGTAGGTTATTTATAAAAATATCTATAACAAGAAAATATATGTACATGAGGGCTCGAAAAGCGCAATAAAAGGTCGAGCTCGAGTTATTGAAAGCTCGAGCTCGGCTAGTTATGTGTTTCGAGCTAGTTTATTAAGCTCGGGCTTGAGCTCGATAAAATCTCGACTCGATCGATTCAAGCTCATGCTCAAGCTCGAGTTGTTTAATAAAAACTTAACTTGTTTGAAACCCTACTTATAGGAGCTTACAGGGGCTTGAACTTTTAAAATAAGTTTATTTTTGTCACACAATGCTTATGAAACTTTTTATAAACCATAAGGCTTCATAAGCCCAAGTCAATTAAAAAGAACTTGTTAAAGCTTATAGTTAGTCAAATTACTTAAATATAATTCAAATTATAATGTATATTTGCATTTTATTTGATGTATTTTATATAAGTTTACATTAATAAGCTCCGGCTTTAATTAATTCACCTAACAACTTTATAATAATATAAGCTTCAGTCTTAACCCCAGCTCCAACCCTAACTTTAGCTCATTTCGCCAAACATACCATAATGTTTGAGATTATTTTTTGAAAAACAATTAGATTTTAAAACTATACAATCACTGGGAAATCCAGATGACATTGGGTTTTGCCCGTCCGACCCGGCCGGGTGTCCATGACCCAGCTCACAAACCGACCCATAATGTATACCGCCTCATTATCGCCCCATTATATCTGTCTCCTTCATACGTGTTCGTCTTCAACTCTTCCATCCCACTTTCCCTCTTCCACGTATTTTCTAGATTCTTCCCACTTTCCTTCTCCCATCTTCTCCATTAACACACATAAACGCAGGCTAAAACCTTCTCTTCTTCGTCCTCCACCGGATAAATCTCTTACACCAAACACATGCCAAGAACATTCAGGAACAACAAAATATATAAGGATGATCAGATAGTAAGCCAACAGGAGAGGAAGAAGATATGTAATCAATTTGAGCATCAAAATCCATAGATACAAAAAAAAGGTACTAAATTGTTTATACAAAATCCAGTCTCATTTTTATAAAAATTGATTATTTAACTTAGGGGTTTGTCATAATTTGGGGGTTTTGGTTCAGTCTTACTTATATTAAAATTGATTCATTAAATTAGTGTTTTGTCATAATTTGGGGGTTTTGTTAAATTCATTTTTTTTAATTTTAGTGGTCTTTATAAAGTTTGGTTTTTATTTTTGTAGTTTTGGATATTGGGACTGTCACAAATGCCGCCGGTTGTTAATGAGGTGGTGGTTGCGGATGCGATGGTGAAAGTGGAGGATAGTAGCGGCTATTTCCTTGCCAATATTGAGTTTGTTTGTGTTTGTTCATGGTAAGTCTTACAAGTTGTAAGATTAGGCTTTAGGAATATGCAAACATGTTTTTGAGACTATATTCAAGTTCACTTTTAGGTATGAAGATAGTTACTTAGATTGATATGTTTTTGAATAATATTTTGTGATGGTGAATATGTGACCACTTTTAGTTGTTTAGGAAGAAGTAATCTTTATGGTACAGAAGCTGATATTGGTGTTTAATGAATACTACAATGGTCATGGTGGTTCTTTTGAAGTTTATCAACTCGGACTTGACGTGGAATAATGTGAAAAAGGGCCATAGGACGAGGCGCCCAAGAAGGCCTGCTGCAAGCAATAAAGTACAGGATGTGATTGTTTCTGATCACGAAAAGGTAATTTACTTGGAACCCAAATATCCTTATTCGACTTCGGGTTCGGGACGGGATATATGACACCTCTAACAGTAGTTTCTAAAGCTTTGTTTTATGTTGATAAACAAACAAGTTCATGATTATGATCAGTAAGTCATTATGAATTATAATCACGATTAAAGTTAAAGTGTGAATAGAAAAAAGCTTGCTGCTTGAAGATACAATGTTGGTGTGGGATTCCAATAGTTATGTTCTTTATAGTTCATGTAAATCATGTTATTACTTACTGACTTTTTAACCTCTTCTTTGTCCCTTAGTTTCGTTACTAACGTAGTTAGTAAAGACACGTCCGTTTAACTGTCTTCCATTAACCTAGCTCTTTGATTGCTTCCTGTTGTCTGATGTTTTATTAGGACTCCCAACAAGTAAGTGTTTGGGTAGAGCTTATTTGAGAGACGGATGGTCGAGATACTGCTGCATAAAACGCCCATGTTCTTTGCCATGTCGAAGGTACCTGATGTGCACACTTCTGTAAGTTCTATTGCCTTTCAAATAAAGGATACTTACAACAGACAATGCAGGTTAGTGCGGTATACATGTACAGATTTTGTATTATAATAATGCGTGTCGATATATGTTGTCTAGTTTCATATGGTTTGAACAAGCTATGAAAAATGATTTTAGTTTCCTTAAGTTGACATTACAAAAAATATTCAACATGTTATCTGATGCGTTAAAATGAACAACATATGTTCGATATCAACCCACCCACACTAGCACCTTTCCAATTAGGTGCAGCCACGAGACTCATCCCCTAAATCTAATTTTGTGAATAACCTTAACTTTAGGCAGCTTTAGCATTTGTTTGAAGTCCACACTGAATTCCGAAAGTTTCCTATATTAGTTACTATTATTTATTTGACATCTAAGAGATAAAACACTGTTACCCATAAAGATATTTGACATCTAAGAGATAAAATACTGTTACCCATAAAGATTCTAGCCTAAAACACGATCCAGAGGTCGGGGAGGATAAAAGAAATAGAAAGCCATATTATCAGATGTAGAGAGAGAAAGGGAATATGTGTGTGTTTTTAGAGAGAGAAAGGAAACACACACACTTATGAGATACAAATGATTATCCTCACCCCTCCATGGAAGTAGGAAGGGGGTATTTATAGCCCTTGATACGCACTACTATCCTAACTTGCCATTTCTAGTCCTTGCGTATCCGAATATAAGTAAACTAGTGTAATTCCGTATTAGCCGACATATTTTATGGCTAAAAATCTTCCCCTAATATGCGGGGATACGAAATTACTTACAATGTTCCTAACAATTACAAAATACAACAAAATAAAGTCTTCCAAAGCGCTTCCAATGCTGAAGATGACATCTTTGTCTTCTAGTCTTGATACTTGTACTCTAGCTTGGATCTTCTGTGTCTACTTGTTCTGGAAAAATTATAGTTTGCATAGGTTGGATTAACTTCCCCCCAATTCATGCAGCATGTCTTGAAAAGCTTTCTTCATAGACTCCTTTTTGATGAAGTTTCTAAATCAGCTTCCCCCCAAACAACCATCCATATCTTATGCAGATTCTAAAACTTTGATGTAGTTCGAACGATCTTCTAACATTGACATTTAAAGTGCACAGTGGAATTTTGTAGAAGAATCATCCAATATCTGAGGTACACACTTTATCCCTTTTAACGAAGTTGAAACCATAGTACCAAAATCAATTAAGACCCGGAAATGCACTTTTCTTCCTCCAGGATAGTAACATTGACATTTAAAGTGCACAGTGGAATTTTGTAGAAGATGTTAGGATCTTGTACTAGATAGATCTTCTAGCCTTTGTGAATGTATAGTACTTATGTAATCACAAGCACATACGTGAGAGAC